>JBBGZY010000081.1:13395000-13650663 GCA_037952925.1 Lithobates clamitans
CAGGTTGTGGGGGCGGAGTCACAACCGCTGTGTCCTGCCATGAGGCGTCAGGAAAATAAAATTAGCACACATGTACAACTTCCTAATGTACTTTGCAGCAGTACAAAGTTACAACGAAAAAAGAAAAAACATCCTCTTGTACCAATCCCTCACTAGATGGATAGTTCCTCTTGCAACATTATCCCTCCATTAATTTGTTCAGCACCCTGCCGATCACACAGGAAGAGGACGAGGAGGAGGAGGATTGTGTCAGCATGGAGGTGGAGCCTGGCACTCAGCATCAGCAGCAGTCTTCAAGGGATCATTTACAGTCCGAAGAAACCCATGGACTTGTACGTGGCTGGGAGGAGGTGGCTGCGGATCGTGTCGCCCTTAGTGACCCAGAGGACTCTGGACCGAATGCCTCAGCAAACCTATGCTGCATGGCCTCCCTGATCCTGCAAGGATCCTCATATTTGTGGTATCAAGGGGTGGGATGATTACTGGCTGGCATCCTTGCCCCATGGGGTCCTGACACGCTTACAAACACATACACATACAACATACACATATTTGGCCAATTTTTCAAAAGGATCTAATTAACCTACCAGCATGTATGGTGTCATGGTTGGGATTTTGAACCAGCGACCCTATTGCTGCTAGGTGAAAGTGCTAACCACTCTGCTGCCCATGAGGTGTGAGACCTGGAACGTCTAGCCATGGTTGCCATAAAGAAAATGTTCAATAGGGTTCCTGGCTATCCGGAAGTTATATACCTGTGAAATAGTGTTTATGACCTCTGTCCAGTAACGAATGAGCTTGGAGCATCTCCATATCATATGGAGTAGGTCCCCATGTTCCCATTTGCACTTCAGACGTATAGAAGTATCTCTGCATCCCCACTTATGTAACTGAGAGGGCATCCTAACTTGGAATTGGATTATCTCATGGTGAAGAGCCCCTACGGCCATGGACAATGGAACAGTCTCATGGGTCACATGGGCAGGCTGTAGAGGTCTCCCGTCAAGAGCCTCAATGGCAAGTGGAGTGTCACGCAGTTGCAGCAGAATTAAGTGCTTTGACACAAAGGCAGCATCAATGAACAGGCCTGCAGCCCCAGAGTTGATTAGAGTGTGTATCTCGATGGACAACTTAGCCCAAGAAAGGGTGATCAAAACCAAGGGCTTATCCTTCTTGATAACTGGGGAAGAAACACCACCACCTAAGGTTTGTCCGTGACAGGACCTCAAGGTTTGGGCATTCCCTGGACGGGTAGGACAAGACTTCAAAAAGTGCCCTGCCTGGCTACAATAAAGGCACAATCTCTCTCTGCTCCTAAAAGGATCTCACATCTGCAGAGAGACGGGTGAAGCACAAGTGCATGGGTTCATCTTTACTGACCGAATCAGTACCAGAGGCATGGGAGATGAGGGAGGCACAGGTGGGACTGCAAAGCTCAGACGCAAACGTACAGGAGGCTTCCGCAAGCGCTCCTTAAAAGAGTCTTTCTCTGAGTCAATGAGCATGGCAAACATGATCAACCTCTCCAGATCAGTGGGTATATCTCAGGCTGCTATCTCATCCTTGATGGAATCCGAGAGACCATGAGGAAAAAGCAGCCACGAGGGCCTCATTGTTCCAAGCAATCTCTGCAGCCAGAGTACAGAATTCAATGGCGTAATCAGAAATAGTTCTCATACTCTGTTTGATAGACATGAGGCACTTGGCAGCAGAAGCGTAACGTACAGGAACGTCAAATACCCTTTTAAACAAAGCCACAAACTCAGGGTAAATCAAGACAACAGGTTTCTGTTTTTCCCATAGAGTGTTAGCCCAGGCCAAGGCTCTCTCAGAAAGCAAAGATATCATGAAACCTACATTGCTTCTGTCCGTGGGAAATGGCTGGGGTAGCATCTCAAAGTTTATCTCAACCTGATTGAGAAACCATCTGGATTGAACTGGATCGCCCCCAAATCGCTGGGGAAGCGGAGCGGAACCAGACATACCTCGTATAGAGGTAATACTCGAGGTGGGTGCCTGCTAGGGATGAGCTTTGCGTTCGAGTCGAACCCATGTTCGACTCGAACATTGTGTGTTCGGTCGATCACCAAATTACGAACGATATGGGCCATTCGCGCCAAATTTGAGTGGTGCGTCACGGCCCATAATTCCATGCGGCATCACAGTGCATTGCTGGCTGATTATTGGCCAAGCATGCACTATGACCCGCATGCTTGGCCAATCACAGCACTGTGTGTACAGAGAGCCGTAATTGGCCAAAGCCAAGGAGGCTTTGGCCAATTATGGCTCAGGGGGTTTAGTACACATCGGCCCTGTGTAGTGTGTTCCGGTTTGAGAGAGAGATAGACAGAGAGAGAGACAGTCATTTGATTTAAGTTAGATAGAGTAGGCAGGTCGAGTCAGTTAGCTGCACTTACAGTGTATCGTGTATATATATATATATATATATATATGCATCCCAGGTGTTGTATATATATATATATATATATATATATATATATATATATATATATATATGTACACTTTATTCAGTTTAGCTAGATTCTGTTCTTCTCCTTCTAATATACTGACAGGCAGGCAGGTGTTTTTACAGTATTTCCAGTTACTGTACTGTGTACCCTGCACAGTTGCACCTACAGTATAGCTACCTGCAGCCAGGTGCTTGTGTAGGCTCTTTGAAGAATTTCCAGTTACTGTACTGTGTACCCCACACAGTTGCACCTACAGTATAGCTACCTGCAGCCAGGTGCTTGTGTAGGCTCTTTGAAGTATTTCCAGTTACTGTACTGTGTACCCCGCACAGTTGCACCTACAGTATAGCTAACTGCAGCCAGGTGCTTGTGTAGGCTCCTTGAAGTATTTCCAGTTACTGTACTGTTTACCCCCCACAGTTGCACCAACAGTATAGCTACCTGCAGCCAGGTGCTTGTTTAGGCTCTTTGAAGTATTTAAAGTTACTGTACTGTGTACCCCGCACAGTTGCACCTACAGTATAGCTACCTGCAGCCAGGTGCTTGTGTAGGCTTTTTTAAGTATTCCCAGTTACTGTATTGTGGACAAAGTACAGTTGCACCTACAGTATAGCTACCTGCAGCCAGGTGCTTGTGTAGGTTCTTTGAAGTATTTCCAGTTACGGTACTGTGTACCCCGCACAGTTGCACCTACGGTATAGCTAACTGCAGCCAGGTGCTTGTGTAGGCTCTTTGAGGTATTTTCAGTTACTGTACTGTGTACCCCGCACAGTTGCACCTACGCTATAGCTACCTGCAGCCAGGCGCTTGTGTAGGCTCTTTAAAGTATATCCGGTTACTGTACTGTGTACCCCGCACAGTTGCACCTACAGTATAGCTAACTGCAGCCAGGTGCTTGTGTAGGCTCTTTGAAGTATTTCCAGTTACTGTACCATGTACCCCGCACAGTTGCAACTACAGTATAGCTACCTGCAGCCAGGTGCTTGTGTAGGCTATTTGAAGTATTTCCAGTTACTGTACTGTGTACCAGTTGCACCTACAGTATAGCTACCTGCAGCCAGGTGCTTGTGTAGGCTCTTTGAAGTATTTTCAGATACTGTGATGTGTACCCCGCACAGTTGCACCAACAGTATAGCTACCTGCAGCCAGGTGCTTGTGTAGGTTATATAAAAAAATTCCAGTTACTGTACTGTGTACCCCACACAGTTGCACCTACAGTATAGCTATCTGCTGCCAGGTGCTTATGTAGGCTCTTTGAAGTATTTCCAGTTACTGTACTGTGTACCCCACACAGTTGCACTTACAGTATAGCTACCTGCAGACAGGTGCTTGTGTAGGCTCTATAAAAATTTCCAGTTACTGTACTGTGTACCCTGCACAGTTGCACCTACAGTATAGCTATCTGCAGCCAGGTGCTTGTGTACGCTCTTTGAAGTATTTCCAGTTACTGTACTGTGTACCCCACACAGTTGCACCTACAGTATAGCTACCTGCAGACAGGTGCTTGTGTAGGCTCTTGAAGTATTTCCAGTTACTGTACTGTGTACCCTGCACAGTTGCACCTACAGTATAGCTACCTGCAGCCAGGTGCTTGTGTAGACTCTTTGAAGAATTTCCAATTACTGTACTGTGTACCCCGCACAGTTGCACCTACAGTGTAGCTACCTGCAGCCAGGTGCTTGTGTAGGCTCTTTGAAGTATTTCCAGTTACTGTACTGTGTACCCCACACAGTTGCACTTACAGTATAGCTACCTGCAGACAGGTGTTTGTGTAGGCTCTATAAAAATTTCCAATTACTGTACTGTGTACCCCCCACAGTTGCACCTACAGTGTAGCTACCTGCAGCCAGGTGCTTTTGTAGGCTCTTTGAAGTATTTCCAGTTACTGTACTGTGTACCCCGCACAGTTGCACCTACAGTATAGCTACCTGCAGCCAGGTGCTTGTGTAGGCTCTTTGAGGTATATCCAGTTACTGTACTGTGTACCCCGCACAGTTGCACCTACAGTATAGCTAACTGCAGCCAGGTGCTTGTGTAGGCTCTTTGAAGTATTTCCAGTTACTGTACTGTGTACCCCGCACAGTTGCACCTACAGTATAGCTACCTGCAGCCAGGTGCTTGTGTAGGCTCTTTAAAGTATTTCCAGTTACTGTACTGTGTACCCCACGCAGTTGCACCTACAGTATAGCTACCTGCAGTCAGGTTGTTGTGTAGGCTCTTTGAAGTATTTCCAGTTACTGTACCATGTACCCCGCACAGTTGCAACTACAGTATAGCTACCTGCAGCCAGGTGCTTGTGTAGGCTATTTGAAGTATTTCCAGTT
Organism: Lithobates clamitans; assembly: GCA_037952925.1. NCBI lineage: Eukaryota > Metazoa > Chordata > Amphibia > Anura > Ranidae > Lithobates > Lithobates clamitans. The sequence continues at coordinate 13,399,796 of JBBGZY010000081.1, forward strand.
ACTGTACTGTGTACCAGTTGCACCTACAGTATAGCTACCTGCAGCCAGGTGCTTGTGTAGGCTCTTTGAAGTATTTTCAGATACTGTGATGTGTACCCCGCACAGTTGCACCAACAGTATAGCTACCTGCAGCCAGGTGCTTGTGTAGGTTATATAAAAAAATTCCAGTTACTGTACTGTGTACCCCGCACAGTTGCACCTACAGTATAGCTATCTGCTGCCAGGTGCTTATGTAGGCTCTTTGAAGTATTTCCAGTTACTGTACTGTGTACCCCACACAGTTGCACTTACAGTATAGCTACCTGCAGACAGGTGCTTGTGTAGGCTCTATAAAAATTTCCAGTTACTGTACTGTGTACCCTGCACAGTTGCACCTACAGTATAGCTATCTGCAGCCAGGTGCTTGTGTACGCTCTTTGAAGTATTTCCAGTTACTGTACTGTGTACCCCACACAGTTGCACCTACAGTATAGCTACCTGCAGACAGGTGCTTGTGTAGGCTCTTGAAGTATTTCCAGTTACTGTACTGTGTACCCTGCACAGTTGCACCTACAGTATAGCTACCTGCAGCCAGGTGCTTGTGTAGACTCTTTGAAGAATTTCCAATTACTGTACTGTGTACCCCGCACAGTTGCACCTACAGTGTAGCTACCTGCAGCCAGGTGCTTGTGTAGGCTCTTTGAAGTATTTCCAGTTACTGTACTGTGTACCCCACACAGTTGCACTTACAGTATAGCTACCTGCAGACAGGTGTTTGTGTAGGCTCTATAAAAATTTCCAATTACTGTACTGTGTACCCCCCACAGTTGCACCTACAGTGTAGCTACCTGCAGCCAGGTGCTTTTGTAGGCTCTTTGAAGTATTTCCAGTTACTGTACTGTGTACCCCGCACAGTTGCACCTACAGTATAGCTACCTGCAGCCAGGTGCTTGTGTAGGCTCTTTGAGGTATATCCAGTTACTGTACTGTGTACCCCGCACAGTTGCACCTACAGTATAGCTAACTGCAGCCAGGTGCTTGTGTAGGCTCTTTGAAGTATTTCCAGTTACTGTACTGTGTACCCCGCACAGTTGCACCTACAGTATAGCTACCTGCAGCCAGGTGCTTGTGTAGGCTCTTTAAAGTATTTCCAGTTACTGTACTGTGTACCCCACGCAGTTGCACCTACAGTATAGCTACCTGCAGCCAGGTTGTTGTGTAGGCTCTTTGAAGTATTTCCAGTTACTGTACTGTGTACCCCGCTCAGTTGCACCTACAGTATAGCTAACTGCAGCCTGGTACTTGTGTAGGCTCTTTGAATTATTTCCAGTTACTGTAATGTGTACCCCGCACAGTTGCACCTACAGTATAGCTACCTGCAGCCAGGTGCTTGTGGTGTGTGGACTCTTTGAAGTATTACCAGTTACTGTACTGTGTACCCTGCACACTTGCAACTACAGTGTAGCTACCTGCAGCCAGGTGCTTGTGTAGGCTCTTTGAAGTATTTCCAGTTACTGCACTGTGTACCCCGCACAGTTCCACCTACAGTATAGCTACCTGCAGCCAGGTGCTTGTGTAGGCTCTTTGAAGTATTTCCAGTTACTGTACTGTGTACCAGTTGCACCTACGGTATAGCTACCTGCAGACAGGTGCTTGTGTAGGCTCTTGAAGTATTTCCAGTTACTGTACTGTGTACCCCGCACAGTTGCACCTACAGTATAGCTACCTGCAGCCAGGTGCTTGTGTATGCTATTGAATTATTTACAGTTACTGTACTGTGTACCCTGCACAGTTGCACCTATAGTATAGCTACCTGCAGCCAGGTGCTTGTGTAGGCTCTTTAAAGTATTTCCAGTTACTGTACTGTGTACCCCGCACAGTTGCACCTACAGTGTAGCTACCTGCAGCAAGGTGCTTGTTTAGGCTCTTTGAAGTATTTCCAGTTACTGTATTGTGTACCCTGCACAGTTGCACCTGCAGTATAGCTACCTGCAGCCAGGTGCTTGTGTAGGCTCTATAAAAAATGTCCAGTTACTGTACTGTGTACCCCGCACAGTTGCACCTACAGTATAGCTACCTGCAGCCAGGTGCTTGTGTAGGCTCTTTAAAGTTTTTCCAGTTACTGTACTGTGTACCCCGCACAGTTGCACCTACAGTATAGCTACCTGCAGCCAGGTGCTTGTGTAGGCTCTTTGAGGTATTTTCAGTTACTGTACTGTGTACCCCGCACAGTTGCACCTACGCTATAGCTACCTGCAGCCAGGCGCTTGTGTAGGCTCTTTGAAGTATATCCGGTTACTGTACTGTGTACCCCGCACAGTTGCACCTACAGTATAGCTAACTGCAGCCAGGTGCTTGTGTAGGCTCTTTGAAGTATTTAAATTTACTGTACTGTGTGCCCCGCACAGTTGCACCTACAGTATAGCTACCTGCAGCCAGGTGCTTGTGTAGGCTCTTTGAAGTATTTCCAGTTACTGTGCTGTGTACCCCACACAGTTGCACCTACAGTATAGCTACCTGCAGCCAGGTGCTTGTGTTGTGTGGACTCTTTGATGTTTTACCAGTTACTGTGCTGTGTACCCTGCACAGTTGCAACTACAGTGTAGCTACCTGCAGCCAGGTGCTTGTGTAGGCTCTTTGAAGTATTTCCAGTTACTGCACTGTGTACCCCGCACAGTTCCACCTACAGTATAGCTACCTGCAGCCAGGTGCTTTTGTAGGCTCTTTGAAGTATTTACAGTTACTGTACTGTGTACCAGTTGCACCTACAGTATAGCTACCTGCAGCCAGGTGCTTGTGTAGGCTTTGTAAAAAAATTCCAGTTACTGTACTGTGTACCCCGCACAGTTGTACCTACAGTATAGCTATCTACTGCCAGGTGCTTGTTTAGGCTCTTTGAAGTATTTCCAGTTACTGTACTGTGTACCCCACACAGTTGCACCTACAGTATAACTACCTGCAGACAGGTGCTTGTGTAGGCTCTTGAAGTATTTCCAGTTACTGTACTGTGTACCCTGCACAGTTGCACCTACAGTATAGCTACCTGCAGCTAGGTGCTTGTGTAGGCTCTTGAAGTATTTACAGTTACTATACTGTGTACCCTGCACAGTTGCACCTACAGTATAGCAACCTGCAGCCAGGTGCTTGTGTAGGCTCTTTAAAGTATTTACAGTTACTGTACTGTGTACCCCGCACAGTTGCACCTACAGTGTAGCTACCTGCAGCCAGGTGCTTGTTTAGGTTCTTTGAAGTATTTCCAGTTACTGTACTGTGTACCCTGCACAGTTGCACCTACAGTATAGCTACCTGCAGCCAGGTGCTTGTGTAGGCTCTATAAAAAATTTCCAGTTACTGTACTGTGTACCCCGCACAGTTGCACCTACAGTATAGCTACCTGCAGCTAGGTGCTTGTGTAGGCTCTTTAAAGTTTTTCCAGTTACTGTACTGTGTACCCCGCACAGTTGCACCTACAGTATAGCTACCTGCAGCCAGGTGCTTGTGTAGGCTCTTTGAGGTATTTTCAGTTACTGTACTGTGTACCCCGCACAGTTGCACCTACGCTATAGCTACCTGCAGCCAGGCGCTTGTGTAGGCTCTTTAAAGTATATCCGGTTACTGTACTGTGTACCCCGCACAGTTGCACCTACAGTATAGCTAACTGCAGCCAGGTGCTTGTGTAGGCTCTTTGAAGTATTTCCAGTTACTGTAATGTGTACCCCGCACAGTTGCACCTAGAGTATAGCTACCTGCAGCCAGGTGCTTGTGTAGGCTCTTTAAAGTATTTCCAGTTACTGTACTGTGTACCCCACACAGTTGTACCTACAGTATAGCTACCTGCAGCCAGGGGCTTGTGTAGGCTCTTGAAGTATTTCCAGTTACTGTACTGCGTAACCCGCACAGTTGCACCTACAGTATAGTTACCTGTAGCCAGGTGCTTGTGTAGGCTCTTGAAGTATTTCCAGTTACTGTACTGTGTACCCCACACAGTTGCACCTACAGTATAGCTACCTGCAGACAGGTGCTTGTGTAGGCTCTTTGAAGTATTTCCAGTTACTGTACTCTGTACCCAGCACAGTTGCACCTACAGTGTAGCTACCTGCAGCCAGGTGCTTTTGTAGGCTCTTTGAAGTATTTCCAGTTATTGTACTGTTTACCCCGCACAGTTGCACCTACAGTATAGCTACATGCAGCCAGGTGCTTGTGTAGGCTCTTTGAAGTATTTCCAGTTACTGTACTGTGTACCCCGCACAGTTGCACCTACAGTAAGGCTACCTGCAGCCAGTTGCTTGTGTAGGCTCTTTGTAGTATTTCCAGTTACTGTACTGTGTACCCTGCACAGTTGCACCTACAGTATAGCTACCTGCAGCCAGGTGCTTGTGTAGGCTCTTTGAAATATTTCCAGTTACTGTACAGTGTACCCCGCACGGTTGCACCTACAGTATAGCTACCTGCAGCCAGGTGCTTGTGTAGGCTCTTTGAATTATTTCCAGTTACTGTACTGTGTACCCCGCGCAGTTGAACCTACAGTATAGCTACCTGCAGCCAGGTGCTTGTGTAGACTCTTTGAATTATTTACAGTTACTGTACTGTGTACCCCACACAGTTGTACCTACAGTATAGCTACCTACAGCCAGGGGCTTGTGTAGGCTCTTGAAGTATTTCCAGTTACTGTACTGCGTAACCCGCACAGTTGCACCTACAGTATAGTTACCTGTAGCCAGGTGCTTGTGTAGGCTCTTGAAGTATTTCCAGTTACTGTACTGTGTACCCCACACAGTTGCACCTACAGTATAGCTACCTGCAGACAGGTGCTTGTGTAGGCTCTTTGAAGTATTTCCAGTTACTGTACTCTGTACCCAGAACAGTTGCACCTACAGTGTAGCTACCTGCAGCCAGGTGCTTGTTTAGGTTCTTTGAAGTATTTCCAGTTACTGTACTGTGTACCCTGCACAGTTGCACCTACAGTATAGCTACCTGCAGCCAGGTGCTTGTGTAGGCTCTATAAAAAATTTCCAGTTACTGTACTGTGTACCCCGCACAGTTGCACCTACAGTATAGCTACCTGCAGCTAGGTGCTTGTGTAGGCTCTTTAAAGTTTTTCCAGTTACTGTACTGTGTACCCCGCACAGTTGCACCTACAGTATAGCTACCTGCAGCCAGGTGCTTGTGTAGGCTCTTTGAGGTATTTTCAGTTACTGTACTGTGTACCCCGCACAGTTGCACCTACGCTATAGCTACCTGCAGCCAGGCGCTTGTGTAGGCTCTTTAAAGTATATCCGGTTACTGTACTGTGTACCCCGCACAGTTGCACCTACAGTATAGCTAACTGCAGCCAGGTGCTTGTGTAGGCTCTTTGAAGTATTTCCAGTTACTGTAATGTGTACCCCGCACAGTTGCACCTAGAGTATAGCTACCTGCAGCCAGGTGCTTGTGTAGGCTCTTTAAAGTATTTCCAGTTACTGTACTGTGTACCCCACACAGTTGTACCTACAGTATAGCTACCTGCAGCCAGGGGCTTGTGTAGGCTCTTGAAGTATTTCCAGTTACTGTACTGCGTAACCCGCACAGTTGCACCTACAGTATAGTTACCTGTAGCCAGGTGCTTGTGTAGGCTCTTGAAGTATTTCCAGTTACTGTACTGTGTACCCCACACAGTTGCACCTACAGTATAGCTACCTGCAGACAGGTGCTTGTGTAGGCTCTTTGAAGTATTTCCAGTTACTGTACTCTGTACCCAGCACAGTTGCACCTACAGTGTAGCTACCTGCAGCCAGGTGCTTTTGTAGGCTCTTTGAAGTATTTCCAGTTATTGTACTGTTTACCCCGCACAGTTGCACCTACAGTATAGCTACATGCAGCCAGGTGCTTGTGTAGGCTCTTTGAAGTATTTCCAGTTACTGTACTGTGTACCCCGCACAGTTGCACCTACAGTAAGGCTACCTGCAGCCAGTTGCTTGTGTAGGCTCTTTGTAGTATTTCCAGTTACTGTACTGTGTACCCTGCACAGTTGCACCTACAGTATAGCTACCTGCAGCCAGGTGCTTGTGTAGGCTCTTTGAAATATTTCCAGTTACTGTACAGTGTACCCCGCACGGTTGCACCTACAGTATAGCTACCTGCAGCCAGGTGCTTGTGTAGGCTCTTTGAATTATTTCCAGTTACTGTACTGTGTACCCCGCGCAGTTGAACCTACAGTATAGCTACCTGCAGCCAGGTGCTTGTGTAGACTCTTTGAATTATTTACAGTTACTGTACTGTGTACCCCACACAGTTGTACCTACAGTATAGCTACCTACAGCCAGGGGCTTGTGTAGGCTCTTGAAGTATTTCCAGTTACTGTACTGCGTAACCCGCACAGTTGCACCTACAGTATAGTTACCTGTAGCCAGGTGCTTGTGTAGGCTCTTGAAGTATTTCCAGTTACTGTACTGTGTACCCCACACAGTTGCACCTACAGTATAGCTACCTGCAGACAGGTGCTTGTGTAGGCTCTTTGAAGTATTTCCAGTTACTGTACTCTGTACCCAGAACAGTTGCACCTACAGTGTAGCTACCTGCAGCCAGGTGCTTTTGTAGGCTCTTTGAAGTATTTCCAGTTATTGTACTGTTTACCCCGCACAGTTGCACCTACAGTATAGCTACATGCAGCCAGGTGCTTGTGTAGGCTCTTTGAAGTATTTCCAGTTACTGTACTGTGTACCCCGCACAGTTGCACCTACAGTAAGGCTACCTGCAGCCAGTTGCTTGTGTAGGCTCTTTGTAGTATTTCCAGTTACTGTACTGTGTACCCTGCACAGTTGCACCTACAGTATAGCTACCTGCAGCCAGGTGCTTGTGTAGGCTCTTTGAAATATTTCCAGTTACTGTACAGTGTACCCCGCACGGTTGCACCTACAGTATAGCTACCTGCAGCCAGGTGCTTGTGTAGGCTCTTTGAATTATTTCCAGTTACTGTACTGTGTACCCCGCGCAGTTGAACCTACAGTATAGCTACCTGCAGCCAGGTGCTTGTGTAGACTCTTTGATTTATTTACAGTTACTGTACTGTGTATCCCGCACAGTTGCACCTAGAGTATAGCTACCTGCAGCCAGGTGCTTGTGTAGGCTCTTTGAAGTATTTCCAGTTACTGTACTGTGTACCCCGCACAGTTGCACCTACAGTATAGCTACCTGCAGCCAGGTGCTTGTGTAGACTCTTTGAATTATTTCCAGTTACTGTACTGTGTATCCCGCACAGTTGCACCTAGAGTATAGCTACCTGCAGCCAGGTGCTTGTGTAGGCTCTTGAAGTATTTCCAAGTTCTGTACTGTGTACCCCGCACAGTTGCACCTACGGTATAGCTACCTGCAGCCAGGTGCTTGTGTAATCTCTTTGAAGTATTTCCAGTAACTGTACTATGTACCCCGTACAGTTGCACCTACAGTATAGCTACCTGCAGACAGGTGCTTGTCTAGGCTCTTTGAAGTATTTCCAGTTACTGTTCTGTGTACCCTGCACAGTTGCACCTACAGTATAGCTACCTGCAGACAGGTGCTTGTGTAGGCTCTTTGAAGTATTTCCAGTTACTGTACTGTGTACCCTGCACAGTTGCACCTACAGTATAGCTACCTGCAGCCAGGTGCTTGTGTAGGCTCTTGAAGTATTTCCAGTTACTGTACTGTGTACCCCGCACAGTTGCACCTACAGTATAGCTACCTGCAGCCAGGTGCTTGTGTAGGCTCTTTGAATTATTTCCAGTTACTGTACTATGTACCCCGCACAGTTGCACCTACAGTATAGCTACCTGCAGCCAGGTGCTTGTGTAGGCTCTTGAAGTATTTCCAGTTTCTGTACTGTGTACCCCGCACAGTTGCACCTACAGTATAGCTATCGGCAGCCAGGTGCTTGTGTAATCTCTTTGAAGTATTTCCAGTAACTGTACTATGTACCCCGTACAGTTGCACCTACAGTATAGCTACCTGCAGACAGGTGCTTGTGTATGCTCTTTGAAGTATTTCCAGTTACTGTACTGTGTACCCCGCACAGTTGCACCTACAGTATAGCTAGCTGCAGCCAGGTGCTTGTGTAGGCTCTTTAAAGTATTTCCAGTTACTGTACTGTGTACCCCGCACAGTTGCACCTACAGTAAAGCTACCTGCAGCCAGTTGCTTGTGTAGGCTCTTTGAATTATTTCCAGTTACTGTACTGTGTACCCCACACAGTTGCACCTACAGTATAGCTACCTGCAGCCAGGTGCTTGTGTAGGCTCTTGAAGTATTTCCAGTTACTGTACTGTGTACCCTGCACAGTTGCACCTACAGTATAGCTACCTACAGCCAGGTGCTTGTGTAGGCTCTTTTAAGTATTTCCAGTTACTGTACTGTGTACCCCGCACAGTTGCACCTACAGTATAGCTACCTGCAGGCAGGTGCTTCTGTAGGCTCTTTGAATTATTTCCAGTTACTGTACTGTGTACCCCGCGCAGTTGCACCTACAGTATAGCTACCTGCAGCCAGGTGCTTGTGTAGGCTCTTGAAGTATTTCCAGTTTCTGTACTGTGTACCCCGCACAGTTGCACCTACAGTATAGCTACCTGCAGCCAGGTGCTTGTGTAATCTCTTTGAAGTATTTCCAGTAACTGTACTATGTACCCCCTACAGTTGCACCTACAGTATAGCTACCTGCAGCAAGAGGCTTGCGTAGGCTCTTTGAAGTTTTTCCAGTTACTGTACTGTGTACCCAGCACAGTTGCACCTACAGTGTAGCTACCTGCAGCCAGGTGCTTTTGTAGGCTCTTTGAAGTATTTCCAGTTACTGTACTGTGTACCCTGCACAGTTGCACCTACATTATAGCTAGCTGCAGCCAGGTGCTTGTGTAGGCTCTTTGAAGTATTTTCAGTTACTGTACTGTGTGCCCCGCACAGTTGCACCTACAATAGTTACCTGCAGCCAGGTGCTTGTGTAGGCTCTTTGAAGTATTTCCAGTTACTGTACTGTGTACCCCGCACGGTTGCACCTACAGTATAGGTACCTGCAGCCAGGTGCTTGTGTAGGCTCTTTGAAGTATTTCCAGTTAGTGTACTGTGTACCCCGCAGAGTTGCACCTACAGTATAGCTACCTGCAGCCAGGTGCTTGTGTAGGCTCTTTGAATTATTTCCAGTTACTGTACTGTGTACCCCGCACAGTTGCTACAGTATAGCTACCTGCAGCCAGGTGCTTGTGTAGGCTCTTGAAGTATTTCCAGTTACTGTGCTGTGTACCCCACACAGTTGCACCTACAGTATAGCTACCTGCAGCCAGGTGCTTGTGTAGGCTCTTGAAGTATTTCCAGTTACTGTACTGTGTACCCCACACAGTTGCACCTACAGTATAGCTAACTGCAGCCAGGTGCTTGTGTAGGCTCTTTGAAGTATTTCCAGTTACTGTACTGTGTACCCCGCACAGTTGCACCTACAGTATAGCTACCTGCAGCCAGGTGCTTTTGTAGGCTCTTTGAAGTATTTCCAGTTACTGTACTGTGTACCCCGCACAGTTGCACCTACAGTATAGCTACCTGCAGGCAGGTGCTTGTGTAGGCTCTTTGAAGTATTTCCAGTTAGTATACTGTGTACCCCGCACAGTTGCACCTACAGTATAGCTACCTGCAGCTAGGTGCTTGTGTAGGCTCTTGAAGTATTTCCAGTTACTGTACTGTGTACCCCGCACAGTTGCACCTACAGTATAGCTACTTGCAGCCAGGTGCTTGTGTAGGCTCTTTGAATTATTTCCAGTTACTGTACTGTGTACCCCGCACAGTTGCACCTACAGTATAGCTACCTGCAGCCAGGTGCTTGTGTAGGCTCTTGAAGTATTTCCAGTTTCTGTACTGTGTACCCCGCACAGTTGCACCTACAGTATAGCTACCTGCAGCCAGGTGCTTGTGTAATCTCTTTGAAGTATTTCCAGTAACTGTACCAAGTACCCCGTACAGTTGCACCTACAGTATAGCTACCTGCAGACAGGTGCTTGTGTAGGCTCTTTGAAGTATTTCCTGTTACTGTACTGTTTACCCCGCACAGTTGGGCCTACAGTATAGCTACCTGAAGACAAGTGCAGGTGTTATCATACTAATAATATTACAGGCAGGCAGTTGATTCTGCTAGCTGCAGTATAATCGGTATTTATATACATCACAGTTTTGTGCAGCTCACTGCAGGCCAGTAGTATGACTGGAAGGCCAACAAGGAGAGGCAGACAGTCACAAGCCAATAAAAGAGGGCAAGCAGGCTCTGTGTCTAGAGGCAACAGTGCTGGTCATGGACACGGTGCATCATCAGCACGTGGCTGTGGGATACGCTTGGCATTTTTTTCGGCAGCTGGCTGTGTTGAGCCGCAACATGTGGAAGATTTGGTCGAGTGGATGACCAAGCCGTCCTCATTGTCCTCATCCTCTCTCACCCAGACTCAGGGTATTTTGTCTGACAAAGCAGCTGCCAACGTGGCCTCTTCCCTCGGCTCAATGGAATCAGTGACTCCTTCCCTAGCCCCATCATGTCCTCCTGAGGAGTCCCTTGAACTCTTTGACCACAGTGTTGGGTACATGCTCCAGGAGGATGCCCAGCATTTTGAAGGCTCCAATGATGGTACTCAGCTAGAGGAAGGCAGTAACGTCAGCCCACACAGAGTGGGTGCCCAAGAAAGACAGCAATCTGGAAGTCATGTTCCCCCTGCTGCAGCATACTGCCAGCTTTGCTCCAGTGATGAGGAGGGAGGGGATGATGAGGTCACTGACTCCACGTGGGTGCCTGGCAGGAGAGAGGAGGCAAAGGAGGAGGCACATCAACAACGAGGCAGGATGCCCTCCAGGGGCCAGCCTAAGGGAAGCACACTGACTGCATCACACCGCAGACCTCCACATGTGCAGGGCACTGCTGTCTCTGTGCGTTATTCCAAAAGTTCTTTGGTGTGGGCCTTTTTTGAGATGAGTACGTCAGATCCCACCGCTGCTATTTGCAACATATGTCTCAAGCGTATCTCGTGTGGCCAAAACATCTCCCGCTTGGGCACCACATGCTTGACCAGACATATGTTGACCTGCCATGCAGTTCGTTGGCAAGCGTACCTAAAAGACCAACACCAAAGAACAAAGAGGACCTCTCCTTGCTCCTCATCAGCTGGGATCTCCAACCCCACTATACATTCAGTCCTCTCTGAGACCTGCACTGAGAGGAATGAAGGTGTAAAATTAGGTGTGTCACAGCCAAGTACTTGCGAGCAATCTACTATAGGTACACCAACGTCACCGACGTCGCTCCCAGCCATCCACATGCCCAGTGGTTGAATGCTAGCTTGGCAAAATTGCTAGTAATTCAACTGCTACCTTTTCAGTTGGTAGACTCTGCCCCTTCCGTGAGTTTGTGGGTGCGGTTTCTCAGTGGCAGGTTCCCAAACGCCACTTTTTCTCACTGAAGGCGATTACGGCTCTCTACTGGCATGTGGAAGGCAATGTCTTGGCCTCGCTGGACAGGGCGGTCAGCGGTAAGGTGCATATTACCGCTGACTCATGGGCAGGGATGTTACCTAAGTTTCACGGCGCATTGGGTGACTCTGCTGGCAACTGGGAAGGCTGCAGGACAAGGTGCAGAAGTGTTGGAGGTTGTTCCGCCACCACGCCTTCAAAATGCCAGTACTGGTGATTCTGACACACCTCTCTCCTACACCCCCTCCTCTGCTTCTTCCTCCATGGCCTCTTCCTGTTCTTTGTCCTCGGAACCAGCGGTGCTCCGTAGGCGTTCAAGGGGTATGCAAGTATGCAGGCCAAAAGATGCCATGCGGTTCTTGAGCTGGTGTGCTTGGGGGACAGGAGTCACACTGGGGCAGGAATTCTGTCAGCTCTGCAGGGGCAGGTTCAGAGGTGGTTGACGCCACGCCAACTTAAGGCAGGAATGGTGGTTTGCGACAATGGCACCAACATCCTCTCCGCCCTCCGACAGGGACAACTGACCCATGTGCCCTGTTTGGCTCATGTCCTTAACTTGGTAATGCAGCAGTTCCTGGGCAGGTAAGAGGGCTTACAGGATGTCCTGAGGCAGGCCAGGAAAGTCTGTGTGCATTTCCGCCGCTCATATAATGCCAGTGCTCGGCTGGCTGACCTCCAAAAGGAATTTACCTGCCCAAGAACCACCTAATCTGTGACGTGCCCACCAGGTGGAACTCAACGTTGGTCATGCACACGCACACGTGGCTGCACACGCAGCAGAGGGACATCAATGAACACCTGTGTGAGTATGGCACCAGGACAGGGTCAGGGGAGCTTGTTTTTTTTCCCCACGCTAGTGGGCCATGATCAGGGATGCATGCACTGCCCTGTCACAATTTGAGGAGGCCACGAGGATGGTGAGCAGTGACAGTGCATGCATCAGTGACACTGTCCCCCTTGTCCACCTGTTGGAGCACACGCTGCGTGGAATAATGGACAGGGCGCTTGAGGCAGAACAGAATCAGGAAGAGGAGGACTTCCTTAGCTCTCAAGGCCCCCTTTATCCAGACAGTGTTCCTGCGTGCCCAGAAGAGAACACAGGAAGAGAACAAGGAGGAGCAGGAGAAGGATTGTGTCAGCATGGAGGTGGAGCTGGGCACTCAGCATCAGCAGCAGTCTTTAAGGTATCATTTACAGTCCCAAGAAACCCATGGACTTGTACGTGGCTGGGAGGAGGTGGCTGCGGATCATGTCGTCCTTAGTGACCCAGAGTACTCCGGACCGAATACCTCAGCAAACCTACACTGCATGGCCTCCCTGATCCTGCAAAGCCTGCGGAAGGATCCTCATATTCGTGACATCAAGGAGAAGGATCAGTACTGGCTGGCAATCCTCCTTGATCCATGTTACAAGGGTAAGGTTGCGGACCTTATCTTGCCATCGCAGAGGGAGCAGAGGATGAAACATCTTTGGAAGGCCTTGCAGAAAGGTCTGTGCAACGCGTTCCCAGAGACTGGGAGGTTACATACTCCTGTTCCTGGACAATATGTTGCTGAGGCTTCGGTCAGCCAAAGAAGGAACAGTGGAGAAGGTGGCCGACAATTTTTTAGTCCACAGCCCCTAGGTATGATCGGTTCCAGCAACCATCGCCAGCGTCTGTTTTACATGGTGCAGGAATACCTAGGGGCAAGATCTGACTTGGTCACCTTTCCCACCGAAAATCCTCTGGGTTACTGGGTCTTGAGGATGGATCACTGGCCAGAGCCTGCACAGTATGCAATTGAGCTACTGGCCTGTCCTGCATCCAGCGTTCTTTCCGAAAGCACATTCAGTGCTGCTGGAGGCTTTGTAACTGATCACAGGGCATGTCTGTCCACAGACTCGGTCGATTGACTGACCTTCATAAAAGTGAATCAGTCTTGGATCACCACCAGCTACCAAGCACCTGATGCTGATTTAACCAAATAATTTTTAATCCTGTTATGCTGAGTGATTATCCTCTTCCTCCTCAATGATCATGCTGATAGCTTGTAAGAACATTTTTGGTTCTGGGCACCGCCACCAGTGGCTAAGGCCCAATTTTTCAGCCCCTGTTTCACAGGGGCGTGTAATTACAATTTTTGATGCAATATTTTGCAGGAGGGTTCATTGCTGTGCTCCAACTAGAGTATCTGTGAGGGGTTGCAGTGTTGTGGCACCAGCACCAGTGCCTAAGGCCCAATTTTTCTGCTCCTGTTCAACAGTGTTGTGGCACCAGCACCACCACCATCACTAAAGGTCAAATTTTTCTGCCCCTGTTCAACAGGGGCATGTAATTACAATTCTTGATCTAATATTTCACAGCAGGGCCTTGTGAGGGCTTACAGTGTTGTGGCAACACCAACACCTGAGGCCCGAATGTCTGCAGAGTATATAGGGCAGGCCCCTACTTTCAAACATCCAAATTACAAATGACTCCCACGTGCAAACGGAAGGAGACAACAGGAAGTGAGATGAAATCTACACCTAGGACGGGATATTCTCTCCTGTAAGAGTTAACATGGGAAAAAAGTTTCATCTTTCCACTGATATTTTATCACCAATCCTTGTTTCACTAAAAACCCCAAATTTTCAAAAAACGTTTGTCATTGGGACAGAAAGTGAGGTGAAATCTTCTGAAGAGGAGCACAGACAGCAAAACAAATGTCACAGGGGTGATAACCCTTCCCTAGGTTTTCCAAAAAGCTTAAAATAGATTTTTTGGCTGGAGCTAAACACGTTAAAAACGTACCAGTTCAAAATTACAAACAGATTCTACTTAACAACAAACCTACAGTCCCTGTCTTGTTTGCACAGTCTGTATACTGCTGTTCAGAGTATATAGGGCCTGGTGGCCCCACACCTTTCCTTTTTTTAATTTGGGTGCGGGGTTCCCCTTAATATCCATAGAAGACCCAAAGGGCCTGGTAATGGACTGGGGGGTACCCATGCCGTTTGTCTCACTGATTTTCATCCATATTGCCAGGACCCGGCATTACATTAAAGCCGCAAGCAGTTTTAAATGACTTTTATTCCTTTAAAAATGTCATTTTGTGCAGGGACTGTACTAAGCACGGGAAACATGCGCCACTTTACAGGCATACTATAGACACCCCCCAGGTACGATATTTAAGGGAATATTTCACTTTTTTTTTTTTTTAAGCATCATTAAAATCACTGCTCCCGAAAAAACGGCCGTTTTTAAAACTTTTTTTTGCATTGATAGATGTCACCTGGGGCAGGACCTGGGTCCCCAAACCCTTTTTAGGACAATACCATGCAAATTAGCCTTTAAAATTAGCACTTTTGATTTAGAACTTCGAGTCCCATAGACGTCAATGGGGTTCTAACATTCGTGCAAATTTTCGGTCCATTCGCAGGTTCTGGTGCGAACCCAACCGGGGGGTGTTCGGCTCATCCCTAGTGCCTGCACAGAGACTGGCGTAGCAGCAGGGACAGCCTGCAACTCGGGTTGTACTGGAGCAGCCACAGTGGGAGATTCCGGAGCATTTGTAACGCCATGGCAAACTGATCCATGCGGTCATCTTGCTTATCCAATCTGGAAAAAATATTACCAACAAGTGGACTGACTGTATCTTCTGAATTCATGGCCTTCGCCTACTGTCAGAAACCATGAAATCAGACCGAGACAGAAGTACAGTTAAATCACACTTGTTTAATAATAAAAGTAAATAGAACAAACGTAGTCAAAACATAGCCAGAGTTCGGGGGCGCATGCGCGGCGCCAAAGGAAATGGACGCCTGACACAGTAGCTCCGCTCCACCCGGGCCTTTCACGGCTTCCCGAGGGCTATCAACTGCTCAAATACACTCGTTTCTTGCACCCCTCGAGCCACATAACACTGGTGCATGCCGTCGAAGAGAAGGAAATCCCGTGGCTCCGCTCAGAATACCCTAACTCACTATCTCCTCCGCACGCGGGAACGTTACAGCATGTCCCAAGATGGCGCGGCAGGGAAGGGGGACTCCCCGGCTCAAACTCCCGCATCGCAGCAGACACCATCCCGGTCTACATGCAGCACGAGTGAGTACCACACTACCCTCTCTAAGGCTGACCTGGACAGCAGTCTGGAAGCAATGTATACCAAACTGGCTTCCAAATTTCAGATGGAACTGCAGAAAACTTCCCGCACCCTATCACAAGAAATTGCGGCCCTAGGCTCACGTACCGAGCTCCTTGAGACCAAGCACGATGAGCTGGCTCTGGCCTACAACGACCTTAGTCGGGAACATGACTCATTGGCCACAGCTCTTTCGGCGATCCAAGCCCAAGTCGAAGATCTCGACAATAGAAATAGGCGCAATAATTTGCGCCTTAGAGGTATCCCAGAATCAGAGACTGATCTTATCCCTGCTGTTATTCGTCTATTTAAATCACTGCTCCCAGAGTGTGACTCCTCCGCATTTAAGTGTGATCGCATTCACAGAGCGCTTCGCCCAAAGCCTCCTGATGATAAACCACCTAGGGATGTGATCCTCTGCCTAAAAGATTTTCTCATCAAAGAGGATATCCTAAGAGCTGCACGGAACAAGCAAAGGATTATGCTGGACAATCACCAACTCCAGATCTATCCAGATATCTCCCCTGCTACCCTCGACAGACGGAGAAGCTTAAAGGAAATAACCACCGCACTCCAATCCGCCCGTATTCGATACAGATGGGGCTTCCCGTTTAAGTTGCTGGTCCCCCACAATGGCACCACCTTTTCAGCCACTTCCCTACTCGAGGGCCAAGAAATCCTAGTGAAACTGGGCCTTCTTGATGCAGCTGCCATCCGTCGCCCACCGCTGACCCCTCGTCCGGCCCCCATCTGGCAAACCCCTCCATCACGAAGAGAAAGAAGGAGAATCCGTTACGACGTTGGAGAAGGCCTCGCAGAACTTCCACGGTGACTCTCCTGATACCCACCATTCCTTCACCTATATGACGCATGACACTGTTTCTTCCATCACCTTATTACAGGCGACAGTCCCGCGGAGCCGTGACATGTCCTCCCCACCCAGCAAAAGTTCCGTTTGAAACCACAGGCTACGTACTGGTTTGAACTTTTTCTTCCCTTTTTTTTTTCTTTTTCTACTTTTTTTGCGAGCCTCACAGGTTTTTTCCCCATAGAGGGAACTAGAATACTAGCTGGGTTCGAGACCAAGTTGTCTCGTTAATAAAGGTTTCTTTTAATAGCCTTTACTGTTAACAGGTAAAGATTCGTTTACCTGACTCATTTTTGACACTAGACTTTATGTCTAGCTATATAATTTTTTATGTGTGTGTTTTTCTTCTTTTTTTTATTCAATGTTTTTCTACAGCTGTTCTCCTTTTACCTGGTCAGTCACCTTACAGTCTGGAATGTTTGCTCTCCCGATATTATGCTAATACGATAGAAATGTTCTCTCCTGGTATTGGCCTGAATGTGAATTTCATGTACCACTTTTTCCACTTGATGTTTGACTTAATGACAGCACCCCTGCTGGGCCTAGCTTGCTTGATACACAACCCCTCTTGCATGCATAGTATGTTACCTTTTCTGCCTGACAGCACAATATTGACCTATCATGGCAATCACCTGTACTTCACATAATGTAAAGGGGTTTAACTCCCCTATTAAAAGACGTAAGGCGTTTGATCTTTATAACCAGTTGGGCACCAAGATTCTCCTACTTCAGGAGACACACTTCTCCCACTCCTCACACCCAAAATACCTCCATAAAAGCTTCCCTCAATCTTTTTGTTCCCTCCACACATCCAAAAGCAGGGGTGCTGCCATTCTGTTACATTCCTCGGTCCCTATGGAAATTAAGCAATGCTATAAGGATAAAGAAAGCAGATTTGTGATCGTTAAAGGTGTAATGCATAATAGGGAAATCACCATAGCTAGTATTTATGCACCTAATGACGCCCCTGCCTCCTTTTTTAAAATGTTTTTTGATAAACTAGCCTCCTTGGAATCTCCCCATATGATTATAGGGGGAGATTTTAACCTAGTGGCTAACCCCACATTAGACAGATCCTCCTCCACTACTGCTACCAAAGCCTTCCCCAGGTCTCTAACCCAGGGTCTTTTGAACCACCAACTAGTAGACACCTGGAGAACGCACAATATTGGCATTAAGGAGTTTACCTTCTACTCACACCCACATAAAAGTTACGCCAGGTTAGATTATATTTATACTACCCCGATCATTTTAGCCAATTCCACTAATGCCAAGATTCACCCCTGTGTTTGGTCAGACCATCACGTAACCTCCTTCACCACTGACTTCATCAGACTTGCCCCCACACCGTATACCTGGAGACTTAATGAAGCTTTGCTCTCAGACTTGGTTGTGGAGTCGGAGACAGTCAAGTCCATTGACGAATACTTCTCACTTAATGCTCTCCCTGAAACCCCACCCTCGATTGTCTGGACAGCCCATAAAGCAGTGCTGAGGGGCAGACTAATCAGCCTCGCCTCCACTCATAACAAACTCCACAGACAAAGAATTGTCGACCTCACAAAAGACCTTGATAGGCTATACAAGGACGCGAGTTCTCTGGCTTTGGAGTCCACTAGAAAACTTATTGACCAAAAAAGCCTAGAACTAGACTCCCTTCTCTCATCTAAGACGGAGAAGGCACTTAGATGGTCGAAATCGAAATTTCTACTTCATAACAATACCGCCTCGACCTTATTTGCCAGACGGCTCAATCAGTCCTCCCGCCCCCCGCATGTCTATAAATTAACGCAGAGCTCTGGATTACCCACTTCCCACCCTAAAGAAGTACTCCAACTTTTCAAACAATTTTATTCATCCCTTCTGGCTCCTACCCAAAAACCTCCCACCCAAACTGAGGTTGACTGGCTCCGTGAACTACCCTTGCCCTCACTCACCCCATCTCAAACTGAAAAACTCAATGCCCCCATCACTACCTCAGAAATACATAGGGTTATCAAGTCTCTAAAGTTAGGCTCTGCTCCGGGCCCAGATGGCTTTTCAGCCATTTACTACAAGAAATTTGTCAACCTTCTGGCCCCTAATTTAGCGCAATTATTCAATTGGGTTCTACAAGGAGGAAGCTTCCCCGAGGAGATGCTTCTGGCAAATATGTCCATGATTCCCAAACCAAACAAAAACCATTTACTCCCCCAGAATTATAGACCGATCTCGGTAATAAACAACGATCTTAAAATCTTTAGTAGAATCCTAGCAGACAGACTGGCACCCATTATCTCCTCACTTATCTCCCCTATCAATCAGGATTTATACCCCATAGATTCATTACTGACAACATACGCTTAGCCACAAACATTATCCAAGATGCCAACCTAACATCCCGGAAACTGTTTATGCTTAGCCTGGACATACACAAGGCATTCGACAGCGTATCCTGGAACTACCTTTCTACCATCCTGCAAAGGATGGGATTTAAAGACAAATTTTTCCATGCGTTTCAAGCCCTCTATTTAAACCCCAAAACCCGCATCAAGATCCCGGGTTGTAGCTCAGACTTCTTTACAGTAGGTCGGGGCACGAGACAGGGATGCCCACTTTCCCCCTTAATTTTTGCCCTTGCCCTAGAACCACTCGCTATAGCAATACTTAGAAACTCAAATATTTCAGGCTACACCAAAGGCCCCTCCTCTTACAAATTCTGTATGTACGCTGACGATGTCCTCATGTTTTTGACTAACCCCCTCATATCTCTACCCAACCTCTTACGGACTCTTTCGGACTTTGCGGGAGTCTCTGGCCTCAAGATCAATGTCTCGAAATCGGTTGCCCTCCCAGTAGGTTTTACACAGTCGGAAACCCAACAACTGAAGAATACTTTTCACTTTGTATGGGCCACTACTCACCTACAATACTTGGGCATTGAGCTGACCGGAGACTTCCACGGACTCTTTGAGGCCAATTATCCCCCCCTGACCACAAAACTTAAAAAATCCCTTAAACTTTGGCATCATCTCCATATATCCTTCCTTGGAAGAATTACGGCCCTCAAAATGACGATACTTCCCAGGCTGCTTTACCTGTTTCGTTCCCTCCCTATTAAAGTGTCTAAATCATACCTACTTACTCTTCAAGCACACCTTAATAGATTCATATGGCAAGACAAACCCCCCAGATTCGCTAGAGAGACCCTTTACCGTTCCCCTAAAAGGGGTGGGTTGGGAGTGCCAAATATCTGGCTGTACTACTTAGCCAGCAGATTTGCTCAGCAAGCACAATGGAACATTAGAGGTTCCAAAGTCCCATGGGTTAGGTTTGAACAAGACTCCATTGCCCCCCTCTACCTACCTGGCCTACTTTGGTCCTCACACCCCTCCATCCCAGACCTTTCCACCCGAAACCTGGTAGTGACAGCGGGCTTGAAACTCTGGAAAATGTATAAGACAAAGTACTCTCTCTCCTCTCCGATACCCACAGGTGCTTCATATCTCGGGGACCCTAGATTCCCCCCTGCATATGACCACCCGGAGGCCTTCCTGGAGTGGACCCAAGGTAATCTGATTACTCTTGGGGACTTTCTAGTTAACTCCACATTTACTTCAAGCCAGATGCCAACTACCCAACAGAGAATTTTACCGATATCTCCAAATAAGACATTTTTTTCAATTACACTACCCCAACCCTAATACAGACCCCCCGACACTATATGAAGACCTGTGCCACACATCCCCTCGTCAAAAAGGCCTTATCTCATTGATCCATAGTATGCTAGAATCTTCCAATGACCCACCCACCTTAAAATACAGATCACAATGGGAACAAGAGCTAGCTCTTGACCAAGAGGAATTAGACTGGGATAAAAACTGGCAGAACATTCGCAAATGCACAAAATCATTAACGGTCAGGGAGACAGCCATTAAACTTACAACAAGATGGTATTATACCCCAACCCGTCTCCACAGGTTTTACCCGCAGGTGTCTCCCAGGTGTTTCCGGGGTTGCACCAACTTAGGCTCATACCTACATATATTCTGGGAGTGCGATAAACTACAACCCTCTTGGAAAGAGGTTTTTAAACTGATTGATAGATTGGCTGAGAAACCCATCAATCTCACATTTCACCACTGTATTCTTTTCCAAGACATCCCAGAAGTGACTAAACCTATGATGAGATTAATACACTCTATCTGCATTGCTACCCTTTGGGTCATTGCACTACACTGGAAATCCTCTACGTTCCCCTTTGCACAAATTATCTCACGGATAGATAGTATGATGGTGTCCGAGGAAATATTCCATACCTTACATGATTCCATCCCGGCATATAATGCCAAATGGAATCCGTGGTTTTTATTCAGGCTCCAAGACTGACCACTCTTTGATTATTTAGACTGACTATTAATAATCTGCTATTTGTTCTATCTGGTTAAGAAATTCCCCTTTTTTCTTTTTTCTTTTTCTTTCTTGATTTTCCTTTGATTACCTTACCAGAATAGATACCCTTCAGGTCATGAACAGAATGTATTGGGCCACTGTGAATTCAGGATGGTCTTATAGCCTATCATGCCTACACCTCATCATATTGTTTTAAAAGATATCCCTATGACTCTGAAGGATGTACATGTATATCTATTTTGTGTACCAATTTTGTTACTCTCAATAAAACTATTTGAAAACAAAAAACATAGCCAGAGTTCAGGAACTGGAACGGATAGTCAGACAAGCCAAACATCAGGGAGCCGGAGATGAGCATAGTAAAACAGCCAGCAGGATCTGGAGCCAGAAGGAATGTCAGCCAAGCAAGTCTTTTAACAGGAATGCAGGATACGGTCTCTGTGATGTTGACTAAGGCAAATGCAGAGCTCCTCTGGACTGGAGGGCTTAAGTAGGCAGGACTGACGAGCAGGATATCAGCGACAGTAGAGTAACTGTAGAGAGATAGGAGCAGGTAATTAGCCGATAGCTGAGTGGCCAGCTCAGAGAAGGAAGGGCTGAGCCCAGACCTGACACAAATTAAGTCATGTTGACTAGACCAGAGAAATCATGCCCCACTTATCCGCCGCCAATAGGGCCTCGCCTAAAATATGGTGGTCCGTCAATATGAGTCTAGAAACCCGGGATTGGGCATTTAGAGCATGTCTCAGTTGTAAGTATTTGTAGAATTGTCTCGTAGGAAGATTGTATTCCCGCTGTAACTCCATAAAAGATTTGAGTATGTATCCCCCATATAATTGAGATATATATTTGACCCCAAGCCTGTCCCAGTTACGAAAACCCTTCCAGTTTAAGTATCTCCCTATGATGGGAATTACACCAAAGCGGTGTACATGATAAAAAAAAAACATGAATACCTAGAATTCAATATGTTAAAGTCGCTTTAACATATGCCCATAGAGTTTCTAAAAGAGTAATGCCCCGTACACACGATCGGACATTCCGACAACAAAATTCATGGATTTTTTCCGATGGATGTTAGCTCAAACTTGTCTTGCATACACACGGTCAGACAAATCTTGTCGGAAATTCCGAACTTCAAGAACGCGGTGACGTACAACACATATGACGAGCAGAGAAAAATGAAGTTCAATAGCCAGTGCAGCTCTTCTGCTTGATTCCGAGCATGCGTAGAACTTTGTGCATCGGAATTGTGTACACACGGTTGCAATTTACGACAACGGATTTTGTTGTCGGAAAATTTGAGATCCCGATCTCAAATTTTGTGTGACGGAAATTCCAATGGAAAGTTTCCGATGGAAAGAAAACCACAATAAGTGTAGTGCTATGAAAATGTGAAAACGTCCAATGTAAAAACGTAAAACAAGCAATCCCAAATGCAAATGTTAGAGAAGAGTCATCCATGTAAATGATAATGGGAAGTCCTCAGGAGCTATGCACTTCAAGCAGGAATATAAAACGTCTGGAATAGACATACACAACACCACCCAAAAATGAAGAGGCTTACCAGATTGGATGGACCCACCGGGGCATACGCCGAGTTGGGTCAGATAGGCTTGGGTGGTGAGTGGCAGTAGATGGCCCGGAGGGGCGGTGTTGATGGAATGGCCCACACGTTGCTGTGTCCCTCAAAGAGATGCCGGAACCAAGAGAATTGAAGTATGTGGAACGAACCACACGCTGTTAAATTCCTCGGAGCGATATTAACAGCCAAATGGTGATAATAACAAGTGGAGAAAATGAAGGAATGGCCACATAGTGTAAATCCATATACAAAAGTGGAATTTTATTAAAAATATGATGTACACTCACATGTAGATCAGTATAAAAACATCGCTGTAGAAAAGTGGCGACAGTGGGGTCCTACCCGACGTGTTTCGTCTTCATAGACGTTGTCCCACTGCAGCCACCAAAGTATATATAGGGGGTTCATTTAAGTACATGGGAATCAGCTCCACGGATGCAAAAACGTTACTTCCGGTATCCGGGCAAGATGGCCGCCCGGCGCGCATTCCACGCCTCACATTGATTACAATATGGGCACCGGAAGTAAGGAGAAAAAAAATATAACAAAACAAGCCCCAAAAATATTTAATAATTAGCATAATTAAACACATGATTAACCAAAGCGAGCAATGTGTAAATAAAGTGACAAGTGAAAAGATACAAGGCCGTTCGTAATATATCTATACACAACGCGATAGTGTGCGTGCGCATCCAAGTGTGTTGACAGATACAGCGCAAGCGAGTTGTGCGCATGCGTAATGAAAAAGCAAAGTGAAGCGTCTTGATGACGCCAGTGAAGGGGCGGAACCTCGTCTGAAGAGGTAATAACATTGACACACAGCAGCCCAGCGTGACGTGTCTTGCACATGCATGGTGGGGAGGATGTGATCCGTGCGTAGGGGCGGACGAATGCTGGGAAGTAAAAGACATCACCGCCCAGCACCGTCATACAAATGATCCGGAAATGTAAAAAACGAACCAGATACATATAAAATAATGCCGAACAATCCCACGACTTTATTCAAGAGAGAGTTGTCTGTTATTGTAAAGAAGGGTTATGACCATAAGATTTTAAATAAAAAGGAGAGAGACTTTTTGGTACCCTTGGCACCCAGGGTTCCAACTATTTATTATTTGCCCAAGGTGCATAAGAATCCAGTGCAACCCCCTGGCCAGCCTATCGTGAGTGGGATAGACTCTGTCACCTCACGTATAGGCCGGTACATCGATTTTTATTTACAGCCTCTGGTGAGGCGTATGCCTTCTTACTTGAAGGACACGGGGGCTACTATACGCCTACTGGAGAGTTTAGAGTTACAAGGGGATCACATCATTGCCACCGCTGATGTCGCTTCCTTGTACATGTGTATACCCCAAGACAAAGGCTTGGAAGTTGTCCGGTATTTTTTGGAAAAAGAACCCAGAAATGCCTCTTTTCAGTGTTCCTTTATTATGGAACTGTTAGAGTTCGCTACCAAGCGTAGTTATTTCTGGTTTGACCAGCAATATTATCTCCAATTATGCGGCGTGGCTATGGGCACTAAATTTGCCCCTAGCCTCGCCAACCTATTTATGGCAAAGTGGGAGGAGGATGTCGTCTATACCAACAGGGACCCTTCCCTCATTATGTGGGTACAGTATATTGACGACATCCTCCTCCTATGGAAGGGTAGCGCTGAATCACTCGATTCATTTTTTGAACACTTGAATAATAATGATCGGGGTATCTCACTGTCCCATACAGCCAGTAACCACAAGATCAACTTCTTGGACTTAGAAATCGAGATATGCAATGGCGGTTTCCAGTTCCAGACACATTTTAAAACCACAGACCGGAATAGCTTCAAACTACCAGACAGCTGTCATCAATGGTCTTGGCTTGATTCAGTGCCACGGAGTCAATTTCTTAGACTACGAAGAAATTGCACAAATACTGATACCTTCCAAGTGCAATCCGCACTTTTGAAGGCTAAGTTTATTGATAAAGATTATGACCCTCATCTTGTGGATCGTGAGCTCCAACATGCTCTTGAGATAAATAGGGAATCACTACGTGAAGAAAGGCCCAAAAAAGAACAAAGTGATATCTTCAGGTGGTCCCTATTGACGTCCTTTTCCAATCAACATAGGCATATTAAAGCCATTCTTTCTAAACATTGGGACATTCTCAAGAATGATTGAGTTTTGGGCACAGTTTTGAAAGCGCGAAAGTTATCTTTAAGGGAGCCTCCACTTTACAGAGCAAAATAGCTCTGAACATCATTAATCCCCCCATACGCCAACCTCTTTTCCATGAGATGGAAGGATTCTACTCATGTAGAAAATG
This sequence comes from Lithobates clamitans, assembly GCA_037952925.1. Taxonomy (NCBI): domain Eukaryota; kingdom Metazoa; phylum Chordata; class Amphibia; order Anura; family Ranidae; genus Lithobates; species Lithobates clamitans. The sequence continues at coordinate 13,424,466 of JBBGZY010000081.1, forward strand.
CATTGTGTGCCAACACAATTTTGGCATTGGAAGGAAAACTGTGTTGTTTGCATCATCGGTCACCCACAAAAGATATTCGATTAAACAGTTTTGCACTTGCACCACCAGTCACATTGTATACTTAATTACATGCCACTGTGGGAAACAATATGTGGGCCGCACCATCCGCTCTTTTGCTATAAGAGTAGCGGAACACATCGCTCTTATTAAGAGTGGGGACACCAAACACACCGTCCCCCGACATTACAAGCTACACCACAATCGTGTTATTGAGGGGACATGATTTGTGGTGATAGACAGATATGTTCCCCCCTGGAGGTGTGGTGCCATAGGGGTGTGTCCGGTTTGGAGACCTTCTGGATTCATGAGCTCCATACACTTTTCCCAATAGGTATCAATGTCGAAGTAGATGTAAACGCTTTTATTAATAAAGCCTGACGCTTTCTTTATTTAAGCTTTGTCTCTCTCCTCTTTTTCACTTTTTTAATGGCCATAATTTTATATGTATTCTTTTAAGGCCATAATTTATCTTTTAACGCCATAATTTATATGTATGGACTTATTGCATATATAAATGCACTGTATTTATTGTATATGTGCATTTGGCGAATATCTTATGTATATTATCATGGGAGTCCACTCCACGATCGCGTATTTATATATGGCTTTAGATGAGTATTATTGTACTCTTTTATTTTACTTCATTTTGTACCAACTATTGCATGTCACATTCCTGTGGCAATATATATTTTTTGGGCGCATTTTTGTGTTTTATATTTATTGTCATATGTTTGATGCTTCTATTGCGCTTAAGTTAAACACTTTTCATGACTATGCACCAATCCTCCTCTGCATACACGTTTGAATTTTGTTTCTTTTTATTTCTCTTGTTTGAGGCCACTTCATGCACTTCCGGGCCACCTTTTACATTTCTGGATCATTAGTATGACGGTGCTGGCCGGTGAAGTCTTTTACTTCCCAGCATTCCTCTGCCCCTATGCACGGATAACATCCTCTCCACCACGCATGTGCAAGACACGTCACGCTGGGCTGTTATTACCTCTTCAGCCGAGGTTCCGCCCCTTCACCGGTGTCATCAAGATGCTTCACTTTGCTTTTTCATTACGCATGCGCACAACTCGCTTGCGCTGTATCTGTCAACACACTTGGATGTGCATGCACACTATCGCGCTGTGTATAGATATATTATGAATGACCTTGTATCTTTTCACTTGTCACTTTATTTACACACTGCTCGCTTTGGTTAATCATGTGTTTAATTATGCTAATTATTAAATATTTTTGGGGCTTGTTTTGTTATATTTTTTTTCTCCTTACTTCCGGTTCCCATATTGTAATCAATGTGAGGCGTGGAACGCACGCCGGGCGGCCATCTTGCCCGGATACCGGAAGTGACGTTTTTGCATCCGTGGAGCTGATTCCCATGTACTTAGATGAACCCCCTATATATACTTTGGTGGCTGCAGTGGGGGGAACCCCCCAGACGACGTCTATGAAGACGAAATGCGTCGGGTAGGACCCCACTGTCGCCACTTTTCTACAGCGATGTTTTTATACTGATCTACATGTGAGTGTACATCATATTTTTAATAAAATTCCACTTTTGTATGCGGATTTACACTATGTGGCCATTCCTTCCTTTTCTCCACTTGTTATCATCACCATTTGGCTGTTAACATCGCTCCGAGGAATTTAACAACGTGTGGTTCGTTCCACATACTTCGATCCTCTTGGTTCCGGCATCTCTTTGAGGGACACAGCAACGTGTGGGCCATTCCATCAACACCGCCCCTCCGGGCCATCTACTGCCACTCACCACCCAAGCCTATCTGACCCAACTCGGCGTATGCCCCGGTGGGTCCATCCAATCTGGTAAGCCTCTTCATTTTTGGGTGGTGTTGTGTATGTCTCTACTCCAGACGTTTTGTATTCCTGCTTGAAGTGCATAGCTCCTGAGGACTTCCCATTATCATTTACATGGATGACTCTTCTCTAACGTTTGCATTTGGAATTGCTTGTTTAACATTTTTACATTGGACGTTTTCACATTTTCATAGCGCTACACTTATTGTGGTTTTCTTTTTGTAACATCTTGTTGGTTGTGTTAGCTGCTTGTTTTCCTCCCGGCAGCGCAGAATTATTTCGTATATATTTTCTAAAGTGTCCGATGGAGCCTACACACAAACGGAATTTCCGACAACAAGCTCCCATCGAACATTTTCCATCGGAAAATCCAACCGTGTGTATGGGGTAGACATGTGCACAACAAAAAATTTTGTTTAGTTTCATTCCGTTTCGTCTCGTTTCCATGGATTCGTAATGATTAGTAATTTCGTAATATGCGAGGGTTCATATTCAGACTCGTTCGTATTTTCACAAAAGTTGTATTTTCGTTAAACTTAATTCGTAATTCTGTTAGTCTAGCAATTCGTAATTTCATAAGACATGATTCCATATTCGGAATCATTCGTATTTTCGTTGATACTGAATGATTCGTAATTCTGTCTAATTTTCTTTGATTCAAAATTTGGAATTTTGTTAGATAATAATTTTCGTTTATTCGGTACACTTCTCGTAATTTAGTAATTGTTACTTTTGTGAGATTGCCTTTCCCATTGATTCATAGTTTCGTAACATTGGTTTGTTTTCGTTGATTCCCGAGTCTACTACTGTGTGGAGGAGAGGAGTGAAGGGGAGCGGAGGAGTGGAGGAGGGAACTCAGGGGAGAGGAGTGGAGGGGAGGGGAGGAGTGGAGGAGATCAGAGGAGTGGAGGGGAGAGGAGACGTGTAGGGGAGGAGAGGCATGGAGGGGAGGCATGGAGGGGAGGGGAGGTGAGGTGTGGAGGTGATGGGAGGCGAGGCGGGGAAGAAAGGCATTTAGGGGAGGAGAGAAGAGGAGGGGACAGGAGGCGTAGAGGGAAAAAGAGGCGTGGAGGGGAGAAGAGGCATGGAGGGGAGAGGCGTAGAGGGGAGAAGAGGCGTAGAGGGGAGAGGAGGTGTGGAGGGGAGAGTATTGTTGAGGAGGAGTAGAAGGGAGGAGAGGCATGGAGGGGAGAGTATTGTTGGGGAGAGGAGGAGTGGAGGGGAGAGGAGTGGAGGTGAACGGAGGCGTGTAGGGGAGCCAAGGCCTGGAAGAGAGTGTGGAGGTGGATTGGAGTGATTGGAGTGGAAGCATGGCCAAAAACGGAGACATGTGTCCCCCACTACATCAGAGAATGCTGACTCAGACATGCAGCAACCCCACCAAAGCAAGCGACAAAGATCAAGGGGGCCTGTATATACCCAAGAGGAGAATTCTGCATTGGTTGCTGCAGTTCTAATAGAAAAAGTGACACTCTTCTGCCAAACCGTGCCAACATCCGAGAAGGCAGCAGACTGGGAATGAGTCAGGGACTCCGTGAATGCGGTCTCCAAGTTTCCCAGGCCCACCACTGGCGTCAGACACAGGTAATTATTCCAATATTCTTTCACTCTTAGAACACACATTTGTAAAAATACACAGTGTAATAGTCAATAAAAAGTTTTACTTTACAAAACTATTTGGCACAGCCACATACAGAAGAGAACATTAACATACATGGAAATATTGTAACATATAAAACCATCACTGTGTGAAATGACAGGTTGTTTTTCAAAAACATAAATCAGTTTGGTTTCTAATTTATGTAACTAATAATGTTTATTAATCATGTGCAGATTCTATGATTGTCGGGCGGCAGTCATCAAAAAGATGAAGAAGCGTCTACGGGGAGAGCATATTAGGGGAAAGCTTGTTGAGTTCCGAGAGTGGGAAGCAAAGCTGAGAGATGGCCTTTGCTTTCTGGCAGGGGATGTCCGTGGATACAGCATCAAGGGTCCTCATCAAAGAGCTGGTGGTGAGTAAAATGAAATATATCATTTTATATTGCAGTTATATGGTTGTTTCAAGCTCACTATTATTTTTTATGACTACGTATGTGAGACTTACGTTTTTCTTTACATACATGTTTTCCAGATCGAGCAACATCATCATTTGTAGAGTGATCAGCTCCAAGTCCATCCCATCGACATTCTGGTGAGTACCTAACACAAAGACAAAGGATGTATAATGATAAACTTCTATTTAACATTTAAAGCAGGCATCACTAAATGGCAGACTGTGGGCCAGATGTGGACCGAGTCATTGTGCCATCCGGAACGCCACAGTCCAGCCATTTAGGTGCCGGTTCTGTCTGTCTCCCTCTGCCGCTGTTACTATCGCAGAGCTGCTGAAAATAACTTCACAAGTTAAACAGCAGGTGAGTGGTTGTTATGCGGCCCTAGCAACCTATCAACTGCTGGTTAACTTCAGCACCTCCTGCTCCCACCCATTATTCAGTGCTGCTGTGTCTCCGGCTCTGTGTGCCCAAATAAGGTAGGATGGGGCAGAGCTGCGGGGGGGTGTGAAAGTGTCAAGGGTGCAGAGGCTGTGTAATGTGAAGGGGGCCAGAGATGCAGGGGGATGTGTAATGTGAAGGGGGCCAGAGATGCAGGGGACTGTGTAATGTGAAGGGGGCCAGAGATGCAGGGGGCTGTGTAATGTGAAGGGGGACAAAGATGCAGGGGGCTGTGTAATTTGAAGGGGGCCAGAGGTGCCGAGACTGTTATGTGAAGGGGGGTCGAGTTGAGGGGGGTTAGGATGCGAAGGGGGAGGGCAGAGGACACAGGTGTGCTCAGGTGCTATGAAGGTGGGGGAAAAGATACCATTGTGAAGGGGGTTCAGATCAGAACACTACTGTGAAGGGGAAACTAAAATAAGCATGGGATTGTGTAATAAAAGAGGGGGGTATACTATAGTATAGTATATGTAAAAGGCTATTCACAAAAATGTTAATTGGTCAATTTGCCAAGAAATATATCATCTGTTTTAACACATCAGCAACTTCAGATTAGATTTTACAGTTCCAATGCAAATTAAAGCGGTATTAAACCACGGAAGAAAAAAAAAAAAGAAATCTGCAAGACAATGGCATAATGTGCTAGTATGCATCGCATAATAATAGCACATTATGAAATACCTTAGAATGAGGCCCCTGCAGCCCGACTGGTCAGCACTGAGGGGGCTGACACGTTGCCTCGCCGTCTCTTCTGCGGTCGCGGGCTCCGGTGCTTCTGAGTGGCCGGAGCCGCAATGAGGTCTCTCCCACGCATTGCGCGAGGGAGTCCTTTTACCAGTGAGGAGCTTTGATTTTCTGCAGGGTCTGGCGGACCTTCAGAGCGCATGCACCGTCGCTGACATCAGCGGCTGCATCTGAGGTGGACTGGATATCTCCTAAATGATATTCATTTTACCTACAGGTAAGCCTTATCACCTGTAGGTAAAAAATGACAAAGTGGGGTATACAATCCACTTTAATTCACCTCAGGGCACTTTTTTGTGAATAGAGAGTATTAGCTCGAAGCCCAAACAAAAAAAACCAGCGTAGTGCTAGCATGATTAGGAGCACAGGAAAGCCGGGCAAGTTGGGATTCAAACATGTTGTCAGACAACATGGGGCTGCAGGGGATTGGGTAGACAGCGTGGGGGAGGGACTACAAAAAGCCGGGAGTGTGGGTGACAAGGTGAAACCAGACATTCCTGGGAGTACACGAGCAGGAGAAGCATTCCTGCCCACCCGCCCTCCCTCCCTACAGCAGCTTGGTTCTTTGGGTCTTTGAAAGCATTTTAAAATAACTTGCTGTTATCAGATGATTGGGACCCATCTAAGGTATGGGTCCCCGGTGGAATGCCAGTTATTTTGGATTAACTGGTAGTTACAATGGTGTATCTGCAGAATGTGGTTCGCCCCCGAGTCAGTGCAGAGTGGTAGGGAGGGACCGTGGAAGTAGTTTACGCAGATACAAGGGTAAAATTTTTGATACTTAGTGCCTCCAAGGATCGTCAACCAAAAGTTTTATGTATTTGTTTGTTAATATTGGTTTACAATATTGTTAATTTTAATAAAGGGGCCGAAAAAAGACATTTTACTTCGATCTTTGTGTCAGTATATTTTTGGGCAATTATAGTTTAGGCAATAAGATGGGGATACAGTAATTTATGACACAAGGAGTCAGGATACATCTGGGGTACCTTTTTATAATGCTTTGATGTTGTAGTACAACTTATAACAGGCAAAAATAAATAGCGCTGTTGACTTAACATTATCTGCAACATTACCTTGACTCTTTTCTTCCATCTTTAACAGAAAGCCCAAGCTGAATCCTTCCAGCGTCATCTGGCAGAAAACAGCTGCCCAATACTCCTCAGGGTAAGTACACAAGCTGCCAATATAAAGAAACACACCATAATCATCTACACATCACACACAGTCATTATTATCCCCTTCCCACCGAGCGTACGCAGATGTGCGTACTCGGCTTTCGGGGGTTGTACCGGGATGATGCCCGCAGCTGCAGGCATCATCCCAGTACTGTTTTGTAGAGCAGGCGATCGGCTATCCAAGTATAACAACCGATGCGGTTGAAAGCCGCTCGGCTGTTATACTGGAGGAGCGAGAGGGGACATCCCCCCTCTCGCTGCTCTTACCGGGCCTCCCGATCCACCAGGAGGCCGATCACCAATCCGGCGGCTGCTGAGAGCGGCTTCGTTTGTAAACGCGGAAGCGACGTCATGACGTCACTTCCCATTTACTCGGCTGCCAATGGAGCCTGTTTTAAAAAAATATACAGTATTCAGATTTGCCAAAAACAGCGATCTGAATATTGTGAAGTGCAAAGGAGGGATCGGGGGTCTTTTAGACCCCCGACCCCTCCATAAAGAGTTTCTGTCACCACCTATTACTGTCACAAGGGATGTTTACATTCCTTGTGACAGCAATAAAAGTCATCCAAAATTTTTTTTTTTTAAAACACAATTTTTAAATATAAAAATAAAGAAAATAAATAAGAAAAAACATTTTTTTAAAGCACCCCCATCCCCGCGTGCTTGCACAGCAAAGAAAACGCATACCGAAGTTGTGCTTGCATATGTAAACGGTGTTCAAATCACACATGTGCTGTATCACCACGATCGTCAGAGCGAGAGAAATAATTCTAGCACTAGACCTCCTCTGTAACTCTAACCTGGTAACCGTAAAAAAAATTTAAAGCGTCGCCTATGGAGATTTTTAGGTACCGTAGTTTGTCACCATTCCACGAGTGTGTGCAATTATAAAGTGTGACATGTTTGGTATCTATTTACTCGGCGTAACATCATCTTTCACTTCATACAAAAAAAATTGGGCTAACTTTACTGTTTGTTTTTTTTTTAATTCATGAAAGTGTCCCTTTTCCTAAAAAGTTGCATTTAAAACACCGCTGCACAAATACAAATATTGCAACAATCACCATTTATTCTCTAGATTCTCTGCTAAAAAAAAAAATATATATATATATATATATATATTTATATATATATATATATATATATATATATATATATATATATATATATATATATATATATATATAATGTTTGGGGGCTCTAAGTAATTTTCTAGCAAAAAATATGGATTTTAACTTGTGAACACCAAATGTCAAAAATAGGCTTAGTCATGAAGGGGTTAAAATGTAAAAGATATTACCATCCATTTTCAAACTCATACGCACAACTCATACTTCAATCACTTCTCCATAAAATCATACAGTCAAGTGTTGTGTTTTAAAGTAGTAAACAATAAAGTGGATTTACACAAAATTACAGTGCAAAATCTGGTGCAGCGCTGCAGAGAAATCAATCAGCTTCCGGATTCTTTTGTGAAAGCTTAATTAAACAAGCTAAAGTTAGAAGCTGATTGGTTTCTGTATAGCTTCACCAGAGTTAGCACTGTGTCCAGTGTTAGTAAATCAACCCTAATGTTTGTATGTGTAACCTAGAATTGTTTATGAATGCTATTGTCAACATTTGCTATCTCATCTATTTCAGATCAACAAGACCAGACTAAGGGGAGAGTGCAGTGCAGCCCGCACCCGTCTGTCCTTATTTTGGAGGGTATAGAGCTGCAGAATGAGCCAGAATTGACCCCTGCAATGTCACAGACTCCTGCCTTCTCCCCATGGCCAGAGGAGAAGAATGCTGCCACCATGTAATGCTGCCCCCAGTGTGCATGTACTGCAGTCGCCACCTCCTGCCCGGGTGCCAACTGCTGTACCACCTGGCTTAACTGCACAAATTGAGAGGCTCCTTAGAGAAGTGAGGAGATTGTCAAATGAAAATAGAAGGCAGTCACGGGACATGAGAAGGCTTACCCGGACCATACATCTCAAAGGCAGACAGCAAACTGACCATTTTGTATTAATGTTGAGCCGGGTAAACCAACAGCACAACCAGGCAATGGAGCAAATGAGGATTTCGTTACTTGAAGCTATCTCCCGTCACAGTGCTCCATTGCCTGGGAGCTCCTCACCCTCAGCAACTGTAAGCAGCAGAGAACACTCTCCCTCTGAAAGCTGAAGGAAGGCTAGTCTACATCTTAATCCACCCCAGGACCCAAGCCATTTCAGTTGACCTGAAATTATCCAAAAAAATGCAACTTGGGTTGAATCATAACAATCTCTCAACTGGTGGATAATTTAGAAAAAATATTCACAGTAATTTATTTATTTTATTTCAGGTACTTATATAGCACCGTCAATTTATGCAGCGCTTTACATATACATTGTACATTCACATCAGTCCCTACCCTCAAGGAGCTTACAATCTAAAGTCCCTAACTCACATTCATACATACTAGGGACAATTTAGACAGGATCCAATTAACCTACCAGCATGTCTTTGGAGTGTGGGAGCAAACCGGAGTACCTGGAGGAAACCCACGCAGGCACAGGGAGAACATGCAAACTCCAGGCAGGTAGTGTCGTGGTTGGGATTTGAACCAGCAGACCCTTCTTACTGCTAGGCGAGAGTGCTACCACCACACCACTGTGCCGCCCAGTAATGGATGGATCTACTTCAATTCAACCTATTCTAAGAGTAGAATAGATGCCAAATAAAAAAATACAAAAAAAAGCTAATATAGTGCAGGTCATGATATATCTATCCAAAATGAAAGCAATATGTTTAACCACTTGCTTACTGGATACTTAAACCCCCCTCCTATCCAGACCAATTTTTAGCTTTCAGCACTGACGCACTTTAAATAACAATTGTGTGGTCATACAACACTGCACCCAAATGAAATTTTTTATTGTTTTTCCCCACAAATAGAGCTTTCTTTTAGTGGTATTTGATCACCTCTGCGGTTTTTATTTTTTTGTTAAAAAAATGTAAAAAGACTAAATTAAAAAAAAAATTATATATTTTTTTATATTTTGTTATAAAAAATTTTAAACAGGTAATTTTTCTCCTTCATTGATGTACGCTGATGAGGCGGCACTGATGGACACTAATAGGTGGCAGTGATGGCCACTGATGGGTGGCAGTGATGGGCACTGATGGGTGGCAATAATGGGCACTGATCAGTTACACTGATAGGCAGCACTGCTAGGTGGCACTGATTGCATTACTGGTGGGCATTGATAGATGGCACTTGTGGGCATTGATAGGTGGCACTGTGGGCACTGTTAGGTGGCACTTGTGGGCACTGTTAGGTGGCACTGTGGGCACTGTTAGGTGGCACTGTGGGCACTGTTAGGTTGCACAGATGAGGCAGATGTGCCTCTTCCACTTCGGGACCAATGTCCCTCGCATCTGAGCCAGTGATCGGCTTTTTTTTCTACTCATGCTATCAGCGTGAGTAGAAAAAAACGATTACCGATCTTTTGTTTACATGATGTGATCAGCTGTCATTGGCTGACAGCTGATCACATGGTAAGGGGCCGGGACCGGCCCCTTACTCGGATCGCTGATCACCCGAGTCTCAGTGACTCGGTGATCACAGTGCACCCGGCGCACGCCCTGCAGGGTGTGCGCAGGGCGCGTGCACAGGGGAAGCCGTCATGTGACGGCCTCCCAGGAATTCAGGTCCGCGCTGTGGCTGTCATTCGGCCATAGCGCGGATGTCTAGTGGTAAATATGAAAGCTATCACTCAGTCAAAAGTAGAGACTGAGAGAGCCTGGGAAGCCGGGATCAGTCTCATGGTTTTATTTCATGGACTCTTTTTGGGTTTACAATCTTCCTTTTTTGTGTGGCAGACGGATACATCTTAAGTGGTCCAAAATCAACTGCCTGACAATTTGACTTGGGATGTTTTCCCAATCCCAATCCACATAAAAGAAATGTGATGATGTAAAGGCCAAAAATAGACCATTCAATAATACCTTGAGGCTGATCCCAGCTTCCCAAGCTCTCTCAGCTCTCTCAGTCTCTAGTACATTCCCACTGAGTGATAACTTTCATATGTTAAATAAACAAACATATTCCTTTAATTTTGGATAGATATCATGACCTGTCCTGCACCTATATTTGGTTTTGTTGAATTTTATATTTGGCATCAAATCTTGGAAGAGATTGAATTAAAGATAGACTTACGGCACATAGAATAGAGGTAGAAGTTCAAGACAAACTAGCACAGTGTTAACTATCAAAGTTTAGGGCAGGGTATCCCAATTTTGGTAGGTTTACTTTTAGAAATGCCATCTGCTCCATCAGCTGTGGAGCCAGTTGTGCTTGCTGCAGGGAGAGAATATTTCCAGTAATGGAAAACACCCGCTTACATTGGACTGAGGTTGGGGGGCAGGATATAAGCTCTTAGGCTACAATGGCAAGAGCAGGCCAGATCCCCCTCTTTTCATTCCAATATAGTAAAGGCTCAATAGTAGCAGGCAAATGTGGTTCGGAAAGATAAGCCTTTACTGTATCTGAGACACTACTTTGTTTCCTGAGGGGCAGTCTTGTGGGTCCAATCAAACGATCTAATGTCTGTGCCCAAATCTCGTCTGCTTTGGTTGTGTTCGCAGCAGTGGTACTGATAGGTGTTGATGCCTACTTATGCCTAAAATGCTTCAAATGGATTCAACATTTGTAACTTTTTTTTGTTTTTGTTTGTTGATTTGTAAATTTACATGCCTGACAATGGCGCTGTGGCCCACCTTAATGTGCTTCGAATGGATTCATACTTTTCTAATACATCGCGGCTTTAGCCTCCGCCCCTGTATGACATTTTGAGAGGGTGTATAGTGGTGTGGTGAGGGAAGAGCAAAGAGCAGAGAGAGGCTGAGCAGAGAGTGTTATTGTTGGATTTGTGGTTGTTTTTGTGTGGTTTGGTGCTTTTGGTGAAATTAGAATGTCTGGGAGTAAGAATGGAGGTGTGAGTCTTGTGAGTGAGAATGCTGGTGTGAGTGAGAGTGGAGGGGAGCGGAGGAGTGGAGGAGGGGACTCAGAGGAGAGAAGAAGTGTAGCGGAGGAGAGGCATGGAGGGGAGAGGAGGAGTGTAAGGGGGAGGGGCGTGGAGGGGAGAGGAGTGGAGGGGAGAGGAGGAGTGGGGGGTTGAGGTGCGTCGGCGGTAAAGCGCCACTATCATTCGGCCGCTAGAGGGGCGGTTTTCCACCCCGCTAGCAGCCGAGACGGTATGGTATAGTCACGGTGCCCGATTGATTTCAATGGGCAGGAGCGGTGGAGGAGTGGTATACACACCGCTACTTCGCCACTCCAAAGATGCTGCTTGCAGGACTTTTTTTTACCGTTCTGCTAGTGCACCGCTCAAGTGTGAAAGCCCTCGGTGCTTTCACACTGGAAACACAGCAGAGGCTGTTTCAGGTCAGTTTGCAGTCGCTATTTTTAGCGCAATAGCGCCTGCAAAATGACCCAGTGTGAAAGGGGTTTAGTGATGTCTGCTTTGAATGTTAAAAAGACTTGTTATGTTTATTATTATGTTTGCTTTGTGTTTATGTTAGGTACTCACCACTGCCAGAATATTGGGGGCAGGAACTTGGAGCTGATCCCTCCATGGATGACGTTGCTCGATCTGGAAAACATGAATGTAAAGCAAAACGTAAGTCTCACATGTGTAGTCATAAAAAAAAAATTGTGAGCTGGAAACAACCATATAACTGCAATATATAATGATATATTTTATTTTGCTCACCAGCTCTCTGATGCTTGGCTGGACCCTTGCTGTTGACTCCAGGGACATCCTCATCTGCAAGCAGGCCATCTCTCAGCTCTGCCTTCCACTGTCTGAAGACCACAGCCTTTCCTCCATTAGACTGGGCCAGGAGATGCTTCTCTATCTTTTTATTGACTGACGCCTGACAATCATAAAATCTGCAAATGAAAAAAACATATAGTATAGTTAATACAACAATATTATTTTTATTTTACATGCTACTTAAAATAGTGGTGCTTTACCGCCGACGCACCTCCTGCCCCAGTGTGAAAGGGGCCTAAATGGCGGAGTGTGTGCTAAATGCAGACCGAGACACTGTGCCATCCGGACCACCACAGTCCAGCCATTTAGGTGCCAGTGCTGTCTCCCTGCTTCCGCTGCTGTCACTATCACATTGGAGCAGAGAGCAAGAGGCAGAACTGTTCTGCACACAGAACCAGAGACACAGCATAAGACACAGCAGGAGACACAGCAGCTCTGAATATTGGGCAAGATTCAGTGCTGCTCTGTCTCCCACTGTGTCTCCAGCTCTGTGAGCCCAAATAAGGTAGCAAGGGGCAGAGCTGTGGAGGCTTTATTCTGCCGGGGGCAGAGCTGTGGAGGCTGTATTCTGACGGGAGCAGAGCTGTGGAGGCTGTTTTCTGATGAGGGCAGAGCTGGGAGGTTAAGATTGGAAACTGACAGAGATGCAGGGTGCTGTGTAATGTGAAGGGGCCCAGAGTTGCAGGGGGCTGTGATGTGAAGGAGGGCAGAGGACAAAGCTGTGGGGAGGTGCTGTGAAAGTGGGGGAGAAGATTAAGATACCATTGTGAATGGGGGTTCAGAACACAACTGTAGTGTAAACTGTGATGTGAAGGGGGATTGTGATATGCAGAGGGACTGAGGAAACTGATGTAAGAATGGGATTGAGAAATAAAAGAGGGGGCTGTCAAAGCACAAACTGTTTAGCAACGATTTGTCCTCTTACCTGGGACTTGCTAGGATCCTTTTTTGTTATGAAGTCAGATTTACGACACCTGACTTCTGCTGTGCTGCCGAAGCCAGATGACAATCCTGCCGTCCTTTCTCTGGCTAAGAGATTAGCTGATTGTTCTCAGCCAATAAATGGCACACTGTGTTAATCAAAGCTCAAATAACTCCTGTAGCATACCACTTCCCACAAAACATCATATCTGTACAGCACTTTGAGGAAGTGGTTGTACCGGGGTGATAAGCAGCTGCAGCCTTCACCCCGGTACCGCTTTTTAGATCTGATGGTCAGCTAACAACCAATGCGGCTCAGAAACTGCTCAGCTGTCATCATAAGGAGTGAGAGAGGACACGACACACCGACACACACCCAGCCCCTCCCCGCCCGCCGCCTGCCACCGCTTCGCCTGGGCCTCCAGTCTCCGGAGACCGGAGTCCGCCAGCATGCCAGAGTCGAAACAAAGCCGAAATCGGCTCCAATCAGGTCTTTAATGGTAGTAACTCGGAAGTTTCATACTCGTTTACTTGGCTGCCAATGGCGCAGATATGAAAAAATCCACAGTATTCAAATATGCAGATTTTTGCTTTTTGAATATTTGTACGTGCAAAGGAGAGATTTGGGGATTGGTATTTTTTTTAAAGTACAACTGGAAAAAATGAACAAATAAGAACAAAAAAATAATTTGAAAGTGCCCCGCATGCTCGCTGAACAAAGAAAATTTAAACAGTCTTCAAATCGCACTTGTGAGGTATCGCCGCGATCCTCATAGCAAGATAAATAATTATAGCAAAAGATCTCCTCTATAACTCTAAACTGGTAATCGTAAAAAAAAATTCCATGCTTGTCTATAGTGATTCTTAAGTACCGTAGTTTCTCGTCTTTCCACAAGCGTGAACCATAACATGTTCGGTATCTATTTACTTAGTGTAACATCGTCTATCACAATATCCCAAAAAATTGGGCTAAAAGTGGCTCATATCCTGAATATGGCAGATAGCCGCCATAACCTCGGTATCTTCTTCGGTATCTTCTTCATCTTGTTCTTTCAGATAAAAGTGGTCTCTGCAGCGGATTTGCCACGAGTTCACTTTAATCGGGAGCGGGAGAGACGCGCCACGCTCCGGTCGCCTCTGCCGCATACCGGAGTCATCTGTAGAGGTGGAGACAATCGGGTCCTCTTCCCTGACAGGCACTTCCGCCCTCCAGTCTTAAAGGGGCTTTTTTTTTTGAGGGAGAAAAAAATATGACTTTTATTTTTATTAATTTTTTTATTGCATGTTAGTGTAATAGGGATAAAAAAGACCCAAATTTATTTACTTTTTAAAGGACAGTGTCAAAATAAAAAATAAAAAGTAAAATAAATATTTTTATTCTAATCTCTAGAAATCCATTACTTTGAATGCTATCATCAACATTGGCTATCTCGTTTATTTCAGATCAACAAGACCAGCCAGAGGGGAGAGCGCAGTGCAGCCTGCCTTGCTCTCCTGTCCTTATTTGCGATTGCATTGAGCTCCAGAATGAGCCAGAGCTGACTCCTGTGATTCCCCAGACTCCTGCATTCCATTCTCCCCATGACCAGAGGAGGCGGAGTTCACAGGCCATATTTCCTGCATCCTACCATCATCTGATGCTGCCCCTGGTGTGCCTCTACAGGAGCAGCCACAGCTGTTGCCTCCTACCCGGATGCCACTGGCACCTACTGCTGTACCCCCTGGCCCAGCAACTGTCCACAACGCAGAGCTTCAGAGGGTCCTCACCGAAATTCGGAGGCTGGCAAGTGACAATAGAAGGTTGTTACGGGCCATCAGGAGGTTAACCTGGACCATTCATCTTGCAGCCAGGTAACAGACTGACCATATGGAGATTATGTTGGCCCAGGTATACCAACAGCAGAACCAGGCAATGGAGCATTTGAGACTCTCATTGATGGAAGCAATTTCCAGGCACAATGTTCCACGTTTGTTTTCTACATTTGTTTGTGCAAATAAATGCAAATAATTTTTGCCTAATAAAAGCATACTTTAGTGCTTATATATTGATTATTATGTGATATTTTACACTTTATTATATATCTGGTTGCTTATTGCTTAATAATAACACACATGCTATCACACATGGTAATCATCAACTTTAATGCCGCGTACACACGAGCGGACTTTCCGGCATACCTGGTCCGGCAGACCAGAGGCTGCCGGACAATCCGCCCGGGTGTAGGCTCCAGCGGACTTTTCCGGCGGACTTTTTCCCAAAAGCCCGCCGGACCTAGATTTGAAACAAGTTTTAAATCTTTCCGTCGGACTCAGTTTCTGGTGGAAAGTCCGCTCGTCTGTGTGCTGGTCCGACGGAAAGCCCGCTCGTGTGTATGCTGGTCCAACGTGTATTCTTGTCTTCTCTTCTCTTCTCTTCTCTTCTCTTCTCTTCTCTTCTCTTCTCTTCTCTTCTCTTCTCTTCTCTTCTCTTCTTCAGATGTTGACACAATGCTCTCTCCGGCTGTACTGCTCTCTGAGGGCTCCGTTGTGACTTATATAGGCGGAGACCCCGCCCCCTTATGATGTCATAGTCCCTGGGCATGCTGGGACTGTGACGTTTTAGGGGGTGTGGTCACTGGATGATGTTGACCACGCCCCCTAAAATGTCACAGTCCCAGCATACCCAGGGACTGTGACATCATAAAGGGGCGGGGTCTCCGCCTATATAAGTCACAACGGAGCCCTCAGAGAGCAGTCCAGCCAGAGAGAGCATCGTGTCAACATCTGGAGAAGAGAAGAGAAGACAAGAAGCCCAGAAGCCCAGAAGTCCGGACCTCCGCTGGCAAGAGAGCTACCTGAAGACAGCGGAGGAGCCGGCTGAAGAACTGGAACACCGGGAGAGGAGGCCGGAGGGAGCGGAGAAGAACCAACCGGACGTCGGGAGAAGATGAACCGGAGGGACCCCCGAAGCCAGGAGAAGACCCCCGAAGCTGGAAGAAGACCCCCGAAGCTGGAGGAAGATCCCCACGGAGCTGTTTAATAAATTATTTTAAAAACCTGTGTAGTGTGTTTTATTATTGACACTTTTTCCCTAGGTGAATGGGTAGGGGTACCATGTACCCCCTACTCATTCACATAGGGTGGGGGGCCAGGATCTGGGGGCCCTCTTATTATAGGGGGCTCCCGGATTCCGATAAGCCCCCCTGCCCGCAGACCCCGACAACCAACGGCCAGGGTTGTCGGGAAGAGGCCCTTGTCCTCATCAACATGGGGACAAGGTGCTTTGGGGTGGGGGGCCCACCCCCCATGTTGAGGGCATGCAGCCTGGTATGGTTAAGGAGGGGGGGGCGCTCGCTCGTCCCCACCCCCATTCCTGACCGGCCGGGCTGCATGCTCGGATAAGGGTCTGGTATGGATTTCGGTGGGGACCCCACGCCGTTTTTTCGGCGTAGGGGTTTCCCTTTATAATCCATACCAGACCTAAGGGCCTGGTATGCCCAGCGATGGGGCTCGCAAGGTGTCAATCTCACCGATAAAAGCGGCAAGATTGACTTCCTTTTCTAGTCCCGTCGCATCTGAGTCACGTTCAAAATGAACGGACTTGTCAGTGTGTGGGCAAGTCCGTTCATTCTGAAAGTCCGCAGTAACTCCGGCGAAAGTCCTACGGAAAGACCGGCGGACTTAGCCCCCTGGAAAGTCCGGTCATGTGTGTCCAAGTCCGTCCGTTTTAAAGTCCGGCGCACCTGGCGGACAAAGTCCGTCAGAAAGTGTGCCGGACCAAGTGTGCCAGAAAGTCCGACCGTGTGTACGCGACATAACAGTTAAAAGAACATCCTTGCCAGTTGTCACCAACAACTTAATTTAGATTTAGCTAGGTATTATACTTTCTCGCTGACCTTACTATTCTCTTTTTATTTCCACATCATTATATGTTGTAGTTCAAAGTTGCAGTAACGGAAATGGAAATAGTATTAGTCATGATGACTAATAATATTTCCATTTCTGTTACTGAAACTACAACATATAATGATCTGGAAAAGTGTATATGTGTTCAGTATACAGCTGTCTTGATTTTGTGTTTCAAATGAACATGCATCACTTGAGATTCCCTCTATATATGGATGCACTGATACCGGTATTGGATACGAGTAATTTTTTAATCTGTACTCATCAATACCAAATGCCTGCCAATCAAGAATCCGGGAGGCTTGGCTACCTGATAAGCTGTGAAGCCGGTGTCACACTCTCTAACAGTACCTGGATGCACCTAAATGGTCTTTGGTATTGAAAACGAGTACAGAGAAATAATTACTAGTATCCAATACCGCTATCCTGCATTCCTACATACATAAAAGATGTGTGTGGTTTATACGTACCTGTGAAGTCTTCAAGTTGTATGTGTCTGTCATGATGAAGTCTCATCCACTCATTCCAGTGGTACTTACACTACATTGGCAAATAAAACAAGAGTTACATAAATGAATGGAAATTAATGATTAGGGATGAGCCGAACACCCCCTTGTTCGGTTCGCACCAGAACATGTGAACAGGCAAAAAATTTGTTCGAACATGCGAACACCATTAAAGTCTATGGGACACGAACATGAATAATCAAAAGTGCTAATTTTAAGGGCTTATATGCAAGTTATTGTCATAAAAAGTGTTTGGGGACCTGGGTCCTGCCCCAGGGGACATGGATCAATGCAAAAAAAAGTTTTAAAAACTGATGTTTTTTCGGGAGCAGTGATTTTAATAATGCTTAAAGTGAAACAATAAAAGTGTAATATTCCTTTAAATTTTGCACCTGGGGGGTGTCTATAGTATGCCTGTAAAGGGACGCATGTTTCCCGTGTTTAGAACAGTCTGACAGCAAAATGACATTTCAAAGGAAAAAAAGTCTAAAAGGCTATTAATGAATTGTCGGTCCGACAATACGCATACAAGTTCATTGATAAAAACGGCATGGGAATTCCCCACAGGGGAACCCCGAACCAAATCACTGCTCCCGAAAAAACTGCCATTTTTAAAACTTTTTTTTGCATTGATCCATGTCCCCTGGGGCAGGACCCAGGTCCCCAAACACTTCTTATGACAATACCATGCATATAAGCCTTTAAAATTAGCACTTTTGATTTCTCCCATAGACTTTTAAAGGGTGTTCTGCGGCTTTCGAATTTGCAGCAAACACCCCAAATTGTTCGCTGTTCGGAGAACTGGCGAACAGCTGATTTTCGAGTCGAACATGAATTCGACTCGAACTCGAAGCTCATCCCTATCAATGATGGATGGGGGAGTATGTGGGCAGTTGAGCAGGTACTAACCTATTTCTGACTCACAGCAACGCAATAACAGTCTTTCCTTCCTTGTCGTGGATGATGACTTTCCAGAGTGCCAACTTACAAGTGCCATGTTGCCAACAATGTGGCCTGGAGATTACATGAATATCTTGGTGGACTGGATATATTAGCAGCAAAAAACTCTTTGCCACAATGTAGGTACCGTCAGTGGGTTGAACGAAAAAACATTTTGGTGGTAGGGGTATAGGAGACTCATAGTACCATTGTAGGCCTTCATTTTCCTGTGTCTGCATGTATATTAGCATAGCAGCAGACTCAGTATCACCACTATTTCCACCACCAGTACTACAAGTATAGGAGTAAGCAAGCAAGCAGCTAGGTTGGCAAGCTGCATAACAAAACAACCAAAACAACAACATATTTTACTTAATAAATACAAATACAGCAGCTTGAGACAGTTTTGACACCTGTCCAGGTAGTGAAACCCCGACAGAAGGCAATCCTCCAAGGTGCTGTTTGCACTCATGCGTGGTCTGCGCTTTCCTGATATATTGCATGACTATGTGTGCAGTCACACTGCCAAACGGTTTGCCTTTCCCCTTCATGGTGCTGCTTATACCGAACTTAAAGGGAATGCGTTTGTTTTCCAGTGTCCTAGGTATTCGAGATTTGAGAAGAAGGCAGGGGGAGTGGAAATAGCAGGAGTCAGGACTATTGCAGCAGGTAAGTTTCACAAACTGAATGTTTTACAGTTTTAATTTATATGTACAAATGATACAGCTGTCCCATTTATTTTTTATGCTACTAAATGACACAGTTGTCTCAAAAGTAAAATAGCAGGGCAGGAGGTATGAGGTGGGACTTAGTAGGGGATCATTCCATGCCAAATGATCACAAACCAAATGGAACTTTGTTTTCAACCTGACCATCTCAGTTGTTCGTTAAATTTGATAGGATGGTATAGGGTCAGACATGGAGTAACTAACTACCATATTTAAGCCCTCACGGAAATGGTCAGGATGGGATATGTGATGATTTCTGGCATTGAATGAGGACCTTAGGGGAGACGTGGGACTGGGCCAGGTGGAGAATTCGAAATTATGTTAACATGGATGAGTATTATTTTTTTTTTATTCAGCATCAAACTCAAGAGCAGGGTAACCAAGCTTTGGCAGCTTGACTTTTAAAAAAGCCATTTGCTCTAAGAGCTGAGGGAGCAATTGTGAGCGCTGAGGGCATAAAATATTTCCTGTTACAGAAAACACCCACTCACTCTGGACCGTGGTTGAGGGACAGGAAAGAAGCTCCTGGGCTACAAAGCAGGCCACACACCCTTCTTCTCATCCCAAAAACTTAAGGGATCTGTACTGGGGGGCAAAGGAGGTTCCGCTAGGTAGGCCCTAACTATGTCACCAGCAATTTTTTCTTTTCTAGGGGGCTGTTTAGTGGGTCTCACAAAACTGTCAAGTGCCTCAGCCCAAAAGGCTGAAGCTCTGGAGGAGTGAGCACTGGCAGCAGTGCTGCTAGTATCAGCTAACAGAGTATCATCAGACATCTGCAGCTCATCTTCTCCTCCCTCCTCTAACTGTATTCCCATTTTCCTTTCCCTCTCACGTACCCTCTCTATCAATATATCCCTCCAGGTGGTGAGAGTATTTTTCCTGAGTGCTATCTTGCCTTTTATTCTGGGGTCACAAATTGTGGCTAACATGAACTCAGGGAGAGAGTCGATGAGCTCTTTTATGCGCCAACTGAGTTTCTCCTTCAGTCTCCTCAGAAGGGCATGAACTTCATCAAGTATATTGCCACCAGGCCATCGTTCCCTATTGGAAAGGAAGGAATCAATTTTATTTAAAAGGTGTGCAAAGAGGGGAACCACTTCTGCCAGGCTAGCACTCTCTTTGCTTAAATTGTCAGTGACATCCTCAAAAGGCCTGAGCACTGTGCAACTTGGTCAATCATGACCCAGTCCTCCCTGCCTAGTGGTCTGGCAATACCAATGAAATTTTCACATGACATTGCTTGAATTGCCCTCTGTTGCTCAAGTATACGTTCTAGCATATGTAAGGTGGAGTTCTACCTCGTTCCAACATCCTGTTTGAGGCAGTGCTCCACGAGGCCTGCCTTTCTCTGTTCCTGCCTGAGAAGGAGGCTATCCTCCACACTACGGTGGAAGTGACCAGCAATTTTGCGGTAAGACTCTAAAAGTGCTGCTAACCTTCCACTGTTATAGGGCATACACACGGTCGGACTTTGTTCGGACATTCCGACAACAAAATCCTAGGATTTTTTCCGATGGATGTTGGCTCAAACTTTTCTTGCATACACACGGTCACACAAAGTTGTCGGAAAATCCGATCATTCTGAAAGCGGTGACGTAAAACACATACGTCGGGACTCTAAACGGGGCAGTAGCCAATAGCTTTCATCTCTTTATTTATTCTGAGCATGCGTGGCACTTTGTCCGTCGGATTAGTGTACATACGATCGGAATTTCCGACAACGGATTTTGTTGTCGGAAAATTTTATCTCCTGCTCTCCAACTTTGTGTGTCGGAAAATCCGATGGAAAATGTCCGATGGAGCCCACACACGGTCGGAATTTCCGACAAGACGCTCTGATCGGACATTTTCCATCGGAAAATCCGACCGTGTGTACGGGGCATTAGTGTTATCTTCAAGAGCACACCTAACGACTAGATGCAGGATGTGTGCACAGCAGCGCACACCAACAAATCTTCCATCACGTATAGCCTTTGTCATGTTAGCTCCACCATCACTGACAACAAATCCCATTGTGACATTCATGCTTGCCTGTTCTCCTAGCCACTTCCCTATCATTTTCTGAAGTGAATTTAGTATATTCTGTGTGCTGCTGATCCATCACCTCAGCATGGAGGAGGAAGGAGTACAATCCTGTCTTGTGCGCTGTGGCAGCGGCCACAGCACTTGAAATTTTTCTTAACCTTGCAGTTGTTTGTGGTGGTGGTTGTATATCTTGCGACACATTGGGCTGCCATCAATGGGCAGTCAAGGACAGGAAGGCATGCTGTCTACTTGTAGCACTCCATAAACCAGTTGTAAAGTGAACTGATTGGCCAGCAGCCTTCCCCAGCAAATCCTTCAAAACCCCAACACATGACTGGTACAGCAAGGGCACTACCATTCTACTGAATGTGGTGCATGAAGGGACCTGGTATTGTGGTGCCACAGCCTGCATCCGCTGCTTGAAGGGCTCCCCTTTCACAAAACTGAAAAAAGCCCCCCCAACAGCTTTAAGTTGTCCGATGAGGCGCGTAAGTTTAGGCTTAAGTTTTGACATACCCCGGTAATGTACCCCTCCAAAATGTTCAATTGTGGGCTGTATGGATTTCTTTACCATTTTAATATGACCTGCAGCTGCAAAAGTGACTGTGACTTTGACACTGCTGCTGGTAATGGTGGTGGTAGATGGGGGAGCCACACCCATTTCTTCCCTCAGCACCACTGGCCTGTGGTGGGTAAGCATGTGTTGCTTCATCCCAGCATTCGTGAGATGACCCAACAGTCTACCACGGCTGACTTCTCTGCTGCATAGTTTACATGCAGCTGTGCGGCCAACACCAACTGTCATGAAATGCTGCCAAATTTAAGAACGACAGGTGCTGCCACTGTGTGGTGAAGATTTTTTTGAAAGAGTTTCCTCTTCAGCTGCAGATGCTAGAGCAAGTTGCTTAATTTGGGTTGTAGCCTGGCCTGTGCACTCTGCTATGCTGCTGTGTTTATGTGATAAAACGGGAGATGGCCTCATGTCAGGACTAGTGAAGGGGGGTTACTTGACCAACAGTTTTGCTGGCAGCTATAATGTTTATGGGAGACTCAACCAAACCAGGAGAGGCGGGTGCCACCAGTGCTGTTCTTTCAGGGGAATACAGCAGTGGTGAATCACATTTAATATGGGAAGGAGAATATTCTATCTCATCAATATTTGGTTGCTGATCGAGATTAAAAGGTAGGATATAATCTGAATCTTCCATGTTTACGAAGGAGGATTTATCACCATCAGATGTTGGGGGGTCCTGCTGAATTCCCGTTTCTTTCGGATAGCTACTGGGAAATGTGACAAAAAAATCTCCCTCATTACTTCTATGACCTGCAGATGTAATTTTTTCAGTGGTGATGGTGGTGAGTGGTGGTGGTGGAACTATGAGCACGCAAAATGTCTTGCTCATATTCTATTATTTCACATTTAGGCTGCTTAAATTGATGTTCAGAATCAAAAGCCTGTGTTTCTGGTACTGTCAGGCCTTTCCTGTAAAAAAGACTTGGTGTCACCACATTTCTCAAAGTGCCCATAGCGGAGATGGTGGTGACACAACTGGCACTAGTAGGGGAAGATCCTGAAAAAGGCGACGACATGCAATAGATGCTGACTGCTTCCTGGTCTTAGAGCAGGACCTCTTAGCCCTGTTAGTAGGGGATTTTGAACCAACAGTTTCCCTCTCTGACCTTTTCTGTTTGGAGGGTGGCCTTAGCAAAGCACTACTGCTAGTCAAAGTATCAGAGTTTGGCCTTTTGCAGCTGCTAGCTCTGCCTAAAAGCTTTGGCTGAGGCACTGAAACAGGACAGGCAAGCTGCTCCTGCTGCTTCATTTGCCTCCCCTTTGAAAAGTCACTCCTGTGAGACCTAACAACACGACTACTGGAACGTTGTGTAGTACTGGTGGTGGAAGTACGACTGTCTGGGCCTGGCAATACAGATGCTGACATACATGACACAGACAATGGTGGTACAAAGTACTCACAGGTGCTGGTAGTGGTTGTTGTTGCTGTGTCACTGCTGCTGCTGGTAACAGGAGGTGAAACCTCATGTTGAGAGCTTGAATCCATCTTGACAAAAGACTGGACTCTCTTCTGCTGCTTCTCAAATGTCTCCCCTCCTCTGCTCAAACTCCCTTTCTCACTCAGTTACCACCAGGGAGGAATGCAGTAAAGTTTTACCCTTAATCCAACCTCCAGCACAAAATAAAGCAGCTGATTGGACTGTAAATTACTCCATGCCAGTAATCCAGCCCCCAAGGAATCAACTGATTGGCTTAAAGAACTGTAAGTCTTTAATATCCAGAATAACGAATTAATTCACACTGAAATTGAAATTCGTCTGAATTGTGCAACTCTCGGACATTCGGATGCATTCGTAAGCATTCACAATCGTCTGTATTTTGCAACTTTCGGACATTCGGATGCATTCGAATTTCGGTTCAAAGCGATTACGAATGCATTAGGCTGCGTTAAAGTATTAACGAATTATGCCGAAGACATCTGCTTTTTATGGTAGAATTTAGTTTGGATTCGGTTTTATTCGTAACTGCTTTGTTCGGATTTTCGAATGCTTCTAATGGAGTCCATGGGATCCTGAAGCCCCCATTCCCCAATTGTTGTGTTTGAGACACAATATAATAGGCTTTAGAGTGTGGGACAGCCAGGCCCCCCGGTCCTTCCCCATTTGCAGAGTAGCTAAACAAACTCAGGTTGTTTTTTATACGCCAAATTAAATTGCAAAATTGTAAATCTATTTGTAGGAACCACTTACAGGGTATCCAAATTGGGGAGTTATTAAATATGTACAACAACTTGGGGGCCACACCATTTTTATTAAGTTAATTCTCTCCGCCACCGATAAGGGAAGTTTACATCACAATGAGAATTTTCGTAACATTGGAAGAAGGTTTAACGTTATATACTCATTAGGGTCAGGGGTGATCTGTATACCTAGGTATCGTAAAGAGGAAACCAGCTCCACCGACCTTGCACATTTAGGTAATGGGAAGGGAATCCAGGAGCATAAGAACTGACTTTTTCCAATTTATGGAAAATCCCGAGAAACCTCCTAAACTATCAATAAGTTTCATTACTGCCTGCAATGACCCTTGTGTTTCACCCAAATATAATAAGGTGTCATCAGCATACAATGAGACAACATCAGTTACAGAGATATACTTAATAATTTTGCATATTTTGCCTTGACATACACTTTAGGCAATATTTATGTTTGTGAATTGAACTTTTTATAGGAGAAAATTAGCTCTTGTAGCTGCAATGAGCCTTCTGTCTTAATTCTGGATGTCTCATGAGGCATGCTTGCAAAGTAAATTACTTCAGAACAGTTACGTATGTACTTATTTGTGGGCTGGAAGTTCTACTTAACACTAGCCTATGGGCATTGCTTGTCGTATTTTATTTAAAGTTGTGTACACCTGTTAATAATGCGTTAGCAAGGATGTAAAAAATGTTGCACTCGCTTTACCCCGAGGGTCTGTTTTAACAGGGGAAACATACTTGTAAATAAAAAGCTGTTTCGTTGATTGAAGGTCGGTGAAAAAAAGCATAGCTATTTGAAAAAAAAAAAACATTAATTTTACCTAAAGCATCTAAAGCAACTAATAAGGATGTCAGTTGTTATTAGTTATAGTTTGTAATTTGTACATATTTTCTTTTTATTCTACCTTTGTCAGAAATATTTAGCATACCTGTTAAATTGATTCTGCAAGTAGTAGAAAGGTTACACATTTTAGTGTTGCATGTGTCATAGGATATTGTAACCTTCAGGGCATTCCTAAAGGATAACATATCTATAAAATATAAATAACACTATGTCCCCTGATAATATTATAGGCGCTTATTAAATAAGCACATTTATAGCTTTTATATAGCCCTGATAGGGATATGTTATGCAGGGACATTAGGAATATGTTTTGCCACAACATATTCCTTTGACTCTGTTATGTATTCCAGACTCATGAACATTTTAAATAGTTTTCATATCCATTATTTACTTTAGTGATCTGATAGATGTGTACTTTATTTCAAGAAGCAATGTTTTTAAAATAGTGTACATGTATATTCACAACTGATCACAACCACAAAAACAGTGAGTTTAAAAAATGAATGGAAAAAAAAAAAACAGGTCAATAAACAGGGCTTGGGAGTGCATGTAAGTGTGCATGTGCATCCAACTCATCCATACTAGAAAAAATTGCTTTGTTAGAGTCTGCTCATAAACTTACACCCTTTGACTCCTGAAGAGAAGAGCTACTCACAGGGTAATAGGACAGGAAAATTACCCATAGCTGCATCAGCATCAGGTAAAAGCCAAACTAAAAAAGAGGAAAAGTGTAAAGTGGGCGTTAAATGGTCAACTCCAGACATATGTATTAAAACACAGATATATATAAAAATGAGAAACTTTATTATAAACCACAACAGGTGTACAAAAGAAAATATATATCATACATATGCATAAAAATGGGAGAGCTAATCCCCAGAAATACAAGACAGTGAAACACGTACAGTATATATTGCATAAGAGCAAATGATGGCCGACATGTTTCGCGGTTGTAAACGTAGCCACTTCATCAAGGCTTGGTTACTGTATAGTTTAGTCAACATCTAAAACAAAAAATGCACAAAATATACAAAGTGCATACATATATACATTACAATCCATACAAAAAAAGGGAGAAGGAGGAGGGGAGAACAGAGGGAGGAAAGATTAAAAAAAACAAAACAAA
Source organism: Lithobates clamitans (assembly GCA_037952925.1). Lineage (NCBI taxonomy): Eukaryota > Metazoa > Chordata > Amphibia > Anura > Ranidae > Lithobates > Lithobates clamitans. The sequence goes on from JBBGZY010000081.1 coordinate 13,450,316, forward strand.
GCAGCAAAAATGTATCTACCTAGTGGCCATCTGAGGCGTCCGGACTAAGGGGAGACCAGAAGGCACAATACATGCTATGCTCAGAGTCTGTACCTCATGGACAATACCTCCAGGTAATAAGGCTATTGGGGTAATTCCTGAAAGGATAGATCCAGAAAGCCAAAATCTAATGACAATACTAATACATATATGTAGATTGCTGGTATCTGGTAGTAGTAAAATATGCCAACCTTGACAGACAGTAGTAGTCCAATACTGCACTGCCAGAAATTATGAAATACAATTCCACACAATGTTCACGAGGATCAAACAGCCTCCAAACAGAGGTGAATCCTATAACATGAATAGGGCACACATAAACAAAGGCAAAAAAAGCCAAAAAGTATTGTAAAAACACAGTTAAGGTTCAAAAGCCAGATCTAACCCTATACAACAGAAAGTCGGGCTTACCTGCTGATAACAGCAAAAACAGGTGGTATATAGGCTATCACCTGAGTGACATGCCAACCACATAAGAGCTGTTCCCTCCAGCAAGGATTCAGTCAGGCATGTTAAAGGTCTGGGCCTCCCGAGGGTCCTGAACCCAAGCTTGAAGCCCCAATGCAGACCTCAATCTCTATATAAACAGTACACAGAGGGGAGGATCCACAGGATGCTGGGCAGGTCCTCTCTCTGTAGGACCAATAGTATCACAGGATAACAAAAAAGGGGGCTAAAAATAAGTAAGGTGGATCTAGCACAAACAGAACAGCCCAGAGCTCCACTGTTTGTGCATAGTGAATCTGCCCACTTGCGTGCCAATGCCATACTGCAAACCGGAAGTGACCTCAAACCGGAAGTGACCTCAAACTGGAAGTGACCTCAACCTGACTTGACGTTGTGCCTCCGCAAGCTACGATGGCTTGCGGGAACGTGCCGACCTGCCGCAGTATAATGATGGTGGCTGGTCGGCAAGTGGTTAAAAGTCAGCAGCTACACTGTTTGTAGCTGCTGACTTTTAATAAACATAAAAATTATTTGAACTCCGCTTTAACTATGACTGGAAAATCTCTTAAAAGCTTACACCTATTCCTGGCAAATGATCAGAGCTGTACCATTTAGGTTTTTTTTGGACTTTCTTATGAAGCATTTACTGTATCACCCTTCTAAAATCTTTTAAATCAATTTAAACTTTCTGAAGCTTATTGCTTTAAATGGTGAATAGATACTGTATAAACAATTGTATAGACTATAGTCACAATAAATGTTCTTAAACAAGCTCAGCTATATTCCTTTAGCCCCTTAAAAGAGCAATGATGAATCTTGTGGAGAGTCCAGCTGGATCAAAAAAGTATCTTTTATCTTATCTGTGGTAGTGCGGATACAACAATTCTTTTAAAAAGGAGGAAATCCTCAACTTTTAATACTTTTTTTTGAACAATATCAATATCATTGCAAGAAACTGCTATGCAAACCAAAAATGACATAAATTCTATTACAAAACAAGTTAGTATTTTATAAGCAAATTAAAATGGAAATTAAACAAAAAATTATAGACTTTGAAAATGACAATGTTTTATTTGTCAACATCTCATAACTGCCATTAGAAATGCAGTCTCCTTGAAAATTGTAACCATTCTACTCCTGAAAGATGACACCTTTAATACACAGTATAACATTGATCTGATTAACAAAGGACAAGTAGTTCAGAACTGTAAAGATCAACAGAAAAACAACAGGAAATAGCTCCAATAAGAGTGACAGTCCAACATTCAAAACCTAGTGGATCAGATCTGACTGTTGGAAAAGGTTCATAATCAAACACAGGTCAGTGGTTACCTGACAGACCCATGCCTTAGCCAATACCCTATATTTGAAGCACACCAGCATGACAATACATAATATCCATCACAGCAAAGGACAGGTAGACTTAGAATATATTGCAATGCAGTTCCAGTCCTACTATGCACAACTATATAAACTTGACTCACCTTCTGCAGGGCATACCCCATTGTGAATTTAAGATTACCTGACTATGAATGGTTCCCTACCATCCCAGCGGCTGATTCCCATCAATTCCAAAGCATTTGACCTTGCAATAAAACAGATTAATTAAGTGTGCGAAGGTGTGCTGACTGTGTAAAAAGTAGGAATTTCCACAGTGAACACTGCAAATTTTTTTTTAAAAACTAAGTAGGTGTGAAAAAAAGGGGGTGTACATATAATCAGGCTAAATAGCATAATAAATATTTGTTACATATCTGGGATGTGTGCCTGATGTGCAGAGGCCTCTGTCTGCAGAAGCTGCAGACAAAACAGCAAAGAACCTCTGTAGGAGCCCTGTTTAAATAGCCCGCCTGACATCAGCATTAGTAACAGGTGTGCGTCTCAAAGCGCTAGTGGGCATTTGTCAGGGCTGGGCTCAGCCCTTCCTTCTCAGAACTGGCCCCTCAGCTGTCAGCAAATTGCCAGCTCCTATCTCTCCACAGTTACTCAGCTGCTGATGATACCCTCCTTGTCAGTCCTACCTACTTAAGCCGTTCAGCCCAGTGGATCTCTGCCTTCGCCTTGGTCAATATCACAGAGAATATCTCCTGCGTTCCTGTTTAAAGACTTGCTTTTCTGACATCCCTTCTGGCTCCAGATCCTGCTTGCTGTTCCACTACATTGATCCCTGACTTCTGGCTTGGCTGACTATCCATTCTGGTTTACATTTCATGCAGGTTCCCAGGAATTCTCCTCTGGACCATAACCCTTCCACTTAATTAAATATTGTGTCTGACCCCTTCTTTTCCTGCAGTCTGGATTTGGCACAACAGGCTTCAGCAAGGATACATGAAACACTGGGTGGATTTTAAAAGACTCAGGTAAGGTTAATTCAAAAGAAACATCAAGCATTTTTCTCCTTACCGGAAATGGTCCTACGAATCTTGGTGCTAGCTTCTTTGAAGGACATATCATCTTCACATTCATTGTTGAAAGCCATACTTGATCTCCTGGTTAGAAGATCAGTTCCCCCCTTCTTTTCTTGTCAAATGATGTCTTGCTGTCCTCCTGCTCTTTCGAGATGGTTTCCTACAACAACATATTATTGTGAGAGAAAAGTCCAGAGTATCCTGGACCGATGGAACGGAAGATTCTGTTACAAGATTAGGTAGACTGTGGGATGGAATCCATAATTAGCAAAGAATGGAGATTGCTTGGTGGCAGAGTGGTTGGCATTATTGTAAGCAAATTCCGCCAGGAGTAATAATGATACCCAATCATCCTGGACAAAAGAAGTAAAACAACAAATGTATTGTTCTAGGGTTGGTTAGTCCTCTCTGTCTGCCCATTAGTTTGTTGGTGGTAAGCAGAAGAGAATGAGAGTTCAATCTGTAGGGTCTTGTACAGGGCTTTCCAAAATCTGGACGTGAACTGGACACCGCGATCAGACACGATGTTTGCAGGGACTCCATGTTTTCTGATTTCTTTTACAAAAACTCGAGAGGTTTCTGCAGCCGATGGTGTACTCTTTAGAGGAATGAAATGAGCCATCTTTGATAAGCGATCCACTACCACAAAGATAGCAGTACATTCTTCAGATGGTGGAAGTTCAACTATAAAATCCATAGAAATCATCTTCCACTGTCTGTCAGGTATAGGTAGAGGTCTGAGTAATCCCCAAGCTTTGCTTTGGGAACTTTTGCTCCAGATGCAGGTGGTGCATGCATTTATATAGGCTCTGCAGTCTTTCTCAAATCCTGGCCACCAAAGTACAAGTTTGACAGTCTTATGAACCCCAAAATGGCCTACCAAAGGGTGGTCATGACAAACCCCCAAAATCATTGCTCAAACCTCTTCAGGTACAAAAATCTGCTTACCCCTCCATAATATTCCATTCTTTGCTTGTAGTGTGACCCCTGGAAGACTGGGTGTTTCTGCAGAAGCTTGCTGTAACTGAGACAAAAGGTCAGTGTGCAATAGTAGGATGTTTCCGGTTGGTAAAATGGTGTCTGGTATTAGGTGTCTTTAGGATCTTCAAACATGCATGACAACACATCAGGCTTAGTGTTCTTTGATCCGGGCCTGTACATAATATGGAATGAGAATCTCGAGAAAAAGAGTGCCCAGCGAGCTTGGCGTGGTTTGAGGCATTTAGCGGAGCGCAGATATTCAAGATTCTTATGATCCGTGTAGATCAGAATTGGATGGGCCGCTCCCGCCAGCAAGTATCTCCATTCCTCCAACGCGGTTTTGATTGTCAAAATTTCCCAATCCACTACATCGTAGTTTCTTTCAGCTGATCTGAGTTTTCATTAAAAGAATGCCACTGGATGGGTCACTTCTTTGAGGCCTTGACGTGTGATAGAATGCCTCCAACTGCACTTTCTGAAGCATCCACCTCCACAATATAGGGCAAGGTAGAGTCTGGGTGACTTAAGTCAGGATCAATGGTAAACCGTCTCTTCAATGTTTCAAAAGCAGCTTGTGCCTCAGTAGTCCAACAGAAATGGATACCTTGTTTGGTCAGCTGTGTAATAGGGTGAATGATAGCCAAAAAGTTCTTGATAAACTTGCAATAAAAATTGGCAAAGCCCACAAAGCGTTGTATTACCTTCTTGTCTGGGGGGGCTGGCCAATCTAGTATCGCTTAGATTTTCTGTGGGTTCATCTTGATTCCTTCCGTCGAAATGATCAGACCTAAGAACTGGATGCTCAGTTGCTCAAAGTCGCATTTCTCGGTTTTGGCATAAATTCCATATTTGCGGAGGCAGGACAATAAGCTTTTAACATGCCCTCGGTGCACCTCCAATGATACAGAGAATATCAAGATGTCATCAAGGTAGACAACCATGAAAATATCCAGAAAGTCTTTGAAAATGTTGTTAATGAAGTACTGAATGGTGACTGGGGCATTACAAAGGCCAAAGGGCATAACTAGATATTCAAAGTGCCCAAATTGGGTACAGAAGGCAGCTTTACATTCATCCCCTTCTCATATAGGAACCAAGTTATAGGCCCCTCTTTAATGCAGCTTGGTAAAAATGCTTGCTGATTTGAGTCTTTGGAACAGTTCAGGGATTGGAAGGGGATAGCGATTCTTCAATGCTATTGTATTTAGATCACGATAGTCCACACATGGTCTCAGGGAAAGATCCTTCTTTTCTATGAAAAATATACCAGCACTAGGGATGAGCCGAACACCCCCGTTTGTTTCGCACCAGAACATGCGAACAGGCAAAAAATTTGTTTGAACACGTGAACACCGTTAAAGTCTATGGGACACGAACATGAATAATCGAAAGTGCTAATTTTAAAGTCTTATATGCAAGTTATTCTCATAAAAAGTGTTTGGGGACCTGGGTCCTGCCCCGGGCGACATGAATCAATGCAAAAAAAAGTTTTAAAAATGGTTGTTTTTTCGGGAGCAGTGATTTTAATAATGCTTAAAGTGAAACAATAAAAGTGTAATATTCCTTTAAATTTTGTACCTGGGGGGTGTCTATAGTATGCCTGTAAAGGGGCGCATGTTTCCTGTGTTTAGAAAAGTCTGACAGCAAAATGACATTTCAAAGGAAAGGGAAAGGAAAGGGAAGAAGACGCCGTGGAGAAAGATGCCGGACGAGAACACAGAGGAAGAACCAGAAGAAGAAGAAGATGGAGGAAGAAACAGAAGGAAGATAGAAGAAAGAAGATAGTAAATAGAAGAAAGAAGAAGCATTTAAATAAAGGAATTGTCAAAAACTTTCTCTTGTCATTTTTAACATTTTTGACACTTTTTTTGTGAAACGGTAGGGGTACTTTTTTACCCCCTTACCATTTCACACAGGGGGGAGGGCCGGGATCTGGGGGTCCCCTTCCAGATTCTGATAAGCCCCCCACCCGCAGACCCCCACAACCACCGGGCAAGGGTTGTGGGGATGAGGCCCTTGTCCCCATCAACATGGGGACAAGATGCTTTGGGGGGGCTACTGAAAAGCACCCTCCCAATGTTGAGGGCATGTGGCCTGATACGGTTCAGGAGGGGGGGCGCTCTCTCATCCCCCCTCTTTTTATGCGGCCTGCCAGGTTGCGTGCTTGGATAAGGGACTGGTATGGATTTTTGGGGGGACCCCACGCCATTTTTTTAAATTTTGGCACGGGGTTCCCCTTAGAATCCATACCAGACCTGAAGGGCCAGACCTGAAGGGCCTGGTATGGAATTTAGGGGGACCCCCATGTCATTTTTTTTTTTTATTTTGGTTTGGGGATCCCCTGTGGGTAATTCTCATGCCGTTTTTATCAATGAAGTTTTATGTGTATTGTCGGACCAGCAATTCATTAATAGCCGCGAGTAGTTTTAAATGAATTTTTTTCCTTTGAAATGTAATTTTGTTGTCAGACTGTTCTAAACACGGGAAACATGTGCCCCTTTACAGGCATACTATAGACACCCCCCAGGTACGAAATTTAAAGGAATATTACACTTTTATTGTTTCACTTTAAGCATTATTAAAATCACTGCTCCCCAAAAAAATGGCTGTTTTTAAAACTGTTTTTGGGTTGATCCATGTCCCCTGAGGCAGGGCCCAGATTGCCAAACACTTTTTATGACAATACCATGCATATAAGCCTTTAAAATTAGCACTTTTGATTTCTCCCATAGACTTTTAAAGGGTGCTCGAATTTGCCGCCAACACCCCAAATGGTTCCCTGTTCAGCGAACTGGCGAACAGCCGATGTTCGAGTCGAACATGAGTTCGACTCGAACTCGAAGCTCATCCCTAACCAGCACCGGCCAGTGAGGTAAAGGGACGGATGAATCCTTTCTGTAGGTTCTCATCAGAATAGTCCTTTAAATCCCCCGATTCCAGTTCAGATAAAGGAAAGATGCGCCCAAAGGGAATATCGGCCCTGGGAAGGAGCTCAATGGAGCAGTCATAAGGTCTGTGTGGAGGAAGGGTGTCTGCTCCTCGTTTACTGAAAACGTACAGGTATTTGTGGTAAGTACTTGGAACTACTTGACATAATTCGGGGTCTGTCCATGCACAGCAAGGTAGCAGGTGATGGTGGTGAAGTTTCCAAACAGTGTCTCTGGCAACATGGTGACAGGAACTTGACACTTCCGGATTCCCAGTCTATATGTGGGTTGTGAGCCTGCAGCCAGGGTAGGCCCAGGATGACGGGAAATAAGGGCGAAGAGATTGCGTCTAAATAGAGTAGCTCTTGATGGTTGGTGGAGGAGATGGTCAGCATTGGTGGGGTCTCCTTGGTTACCAGTCCAGATTTAATGTGAGACCCATCAGCCAGGAATACAGTGAGTCCCTGTTCTCTGATTTGTAGAGGAATGTTTGCTGAGCTGCGAGGGACTGATCAATGAAACAGCTACATGCTCCAGAATCAATAATAGCGGTCACTGATACGGTTCTTACAAGAAACTGGATGGAAACAGGCAGAGCGATATGAGCTGAGCTGGCAGACAAGGCGGGCAGGGGTGACTGGTTGAGTGAAGAAAGGAAAAGACACGCAGCTTCGCAGGAGAGGTATGTACAAAGTGACCGGCTTCTCCACAGTACAGGCAGAGGTTATTTACTTGTCGGCGTTCTTCTGGAGTCAATGAAGAACGAATTAGACCCAATTGCATGGGTTCAGGCATCTCTGGAGTCGAGAAAACTGAGTTTCCAGGAGCTGGGTTAAGAGGAGCAGGGATCTTAGGTAACATCCAGGTTAGACAGAACTGCTGTGTGGTTCTTTTAAACCTGCGCTCTCGTAGGCGGCAGTCAATCTGAATGGACAGAGTGATTAAGGCTTCCAGAGAGCTTGGCACCCCGACCCAATCAAGCTCATCTTTCAGGCTTTCCGTGAGACCCAAACAAAATATGGCTGTTTGGTACTGTTACGTACCTAAGATGTGAGCCTGACGTGCAGAGGAAGGCCTGTCGTACAACTTCAGCTCGCGGACTACTGACAGTGATACAGCAGCCACAGGAGCACGGTGGGGTATAAGTGCCTGTAAACAGTTTAATAGTCCGTGTAGTAGTGGTGGTCAGCAGCAGTGTTAATTTTGTCGACTGAAACGACTAAAACTTTTTAGTCGACTAAATGAATATTATTTTAGTTGATTAAAATACGATGGAAACAACTGAAATGACTAAAATACGACTAAAACTAAAATGGCATTTTAGTCAAAAGACTAAAATGGGACTAAAACTAAAATGCCATTTTAGTCAAAAGACTAAGACTAAAACTAAATTGAAATTTTACTTCAAAAATAACATTGGTCTGTAATGCATGTTCATACCTCAATGCCATAATAAATAACATATTAGATTTTTCACTCCAGCAGTATATAATGAGTTTGGAAATTGTAGAGAAATGTTAACTAATGCATTACAATTTAATTACACCTATTAGATTTTAGACGACTAAAATGAGTTTTAGTCGACTAAAATGTACTGGAGATTTTAGTCGACAAAAACGTAGGACATTTTAGTCAACTAAAATGTACTGGAGATTTAGTCGACTAAGTATGACTAAAACTAAAACAATTGCAGAAGACTAAAATGGGACTAAAACTAAAATGCCATTTTAGTCCTAAGACTAAAACAAAATCGAAATTTACTGCCACCAAAATTAACACTGGTCAGCAGGCAGCTAGTAGACGAGCTGACACGATGCTTAACTGGTGGCTGGCCGGGATGAACAACACGGAGCAGTACCAGATGCAGGCTTGCAGGGCTGGGTGAGCGAGATGCAGGTTCAGACAGGCCGAGTCGGTAAAAATCGGGCAGATCAGGCATAGATGGTAGGCAGAAGGGAGGTCAGGTCACAAGCCGAGTAGTACCGGAAGATCAGCAGACAGAATCAGCAGGCAGGATCAGAGTCTAAAGGAAAGCCGAGATCAGGACAGGCAGCAGACAATCACAGGTAATGACAAGCTTGATCAGGATCAGAGGTCACACAGGAAACAGGATACAACACAGAAGCTGCAGATAGAGTTGCCACCTCATCCCTTTAAACCCGAACACATATTGATTGCACAGGTTCTGTGGCTGATTAAGGTTGGTAATTAAACTCACTTGGTGCCTTATGTGCAATAAAATAAGCCTCAGAACATGTGTAATTCATATGTGTTCAGGTTTAAAGGGATGAGGTGGCAACCCTAGCTTCAGACCAAACAGCAATGAACCTCTGTGGGAGCCCTGTTTAAATAGCTGACGTCAGCATTAGTGACAGGAGTGCGCTTAAAAGCGCTAGTGCGCATGCGTGCTCGCCAGGCGCTTACATGGAGAGCCTGTCTTCCCTGACAATATTGTTACCCAATGTGAACACAATGGATGAAACTAAAGCAATTAAAAACAACAGATGTGTGGTCTAAATTAAAATGACCTGTAACCTATGAAGATAACAAAATATCTGATGCCTGTGTGTACACAATAAATTAGTAAAAACAATGCATCTGAGCAAAAAGTGTATATGATCTGAAATCAAAATGACTGGCAAAACAGTAAACATATATACAGTCTCCCTCAGGTTCTGAAAAGTCAGTGTGAAAGCAAATCCAATTCAACAGAATGAATAGGCTGAATTGAGAACAGGAGTCCCAAACCGAACAGATGCCAATCCCAAGGTGTATGAGCACTTGAGTATGAAGACACCACCATGCTCAAAAGTAAGGATGGGCTCGGGCGTGTTCGCACACTCCACGCGCAGAGCCCGCCAGGAAGTCGGCACGGCGCTGCGCTAATCACAGGCAGTGAGACATTTTCCTGATGTGCGGCTGCAGAGATCGGGAAATGCCTCACTGCCTGTGATTAGCGCAGAGCCGTGCTGACTTCCTGGCGGGCTCTGCACGTGGAGTGTGCGAACACGCCGGAGCTCAACCTTACTCAAAAGTAATAAAATTGGCTGCTTACCAGACCCACAAAAGTCACGGAGCATGTGTCTACCAAATTGTGGAGATTCACACACATTGTGGACAACAGCTCCCAGCAGATTTTTTTCATTATCCATTATGAGCTGTTAATCGGGGATTCACTCAAACCCTCGTAAGACGGTACAGAGGAACACTTTCCATCAGCTGAGCTTTTGATCATGGTGGTGTCTTCATACTCAAGTGCCCATACACCTTGGGATCGGCATTGGTATTCAGGGTATTTCAGGTGCAGCAGACAATTAATTATTTGATTTGTCAGCGTTTCCCTTCACCTTTATACACTAAAGCAGATTAAACCAGGCAAAAGCAAGGACCTGGCAGCCTTGCAGTACAATACTATAAAGCCTCGTACACACGATCGGATTTTCCGCAGACAAAACCTCAGGCTTTTGTCCGAAGGCATGTGCCTGGATTTGGCCTTGCATACAAAAGACAAGGAATTGTCGGCCAACAAACATGAACGTATTGACGTATTACATGGTTTTTCAGCTCTTTAGAACCACCCTTTGGGCTCCTTCTGCTAATTTCATGTTAGTAGAAGTTTGGTGAGTGTTGATTCGCGCTTTTCATTTCGTGCTCTTCAGTTCGTTTCTGAATGACCGTTCGTTAACCAGACATGTTGCGGATTCGGAGGAGATAACGTGTTATTTATTATTGGCCTTGGAGTTATTTCTTTGACCCAAGTCCAGTCCAGGAACAGGAGGAGTTCTTGTAACTTCGGAATTATCTCCGGATGACGGACCCCTGCTTTCACCAATAGGGATGAGCTGAACACCCCTGGTTTGGTTCGCACCAGAACATACCGAACAGGCAAAAAATTTGGCAGAACACACGAACACCGTTAAAGTCTATGGGACACGAACATGAATAATCAAAAGTGCTAATTTAAATGGCTTATATGCAAGTTATTGTCATAAAAAGTGTTTGGGGACCCGGGTCCTGCCCCAGGGGACATGTATCAATGCAAAAAAAAGTTTTAATGCCTAAAATGAAACAATAAAAATGAAATATTCCTTTAAATATCGTGCCTATGGGGTGTCTATAGTATGCCTGCAAAGTGGTGCATTTTTCCCATGTTTAGAACAGTACCACAGCAAAATGACACTTCTAAAGGAAAAATTGCCATTTAAAACTAATCGCGACTGTAATGAATTGTTGGGTCTCGGCAATATAGATAAAACTCATTGAAAAAAAGAGCATGGGGTCCCCCCAGTCCATTACCAGGCCCTTTGGGTCTGGTTTGAATATTAAGGGGAACCCTTACCAAAATTAAAAAAAAAAAATTATGTGGGGGTCCCCCTAATATCCATACCATGCCCTTCGGGTCTGATATGGAAATTGCCCGGTGGTTGTGGGGGTCTGCGGGTGGGGGCTTATCGGAATCTGGAAGCCCCCTTTAATAAGGGGACCCCCTAATCCCGCCCCCCCTGTGTAAAATGGTAACAGGGTACAAATACCCCTACCATTTCACAAAAAAAGTGTCAAAATGTTAAAAACGACAAGACACAGCTTGGGGACAAGTCCTTTATTAAAAAATAAAAATGTCCCACAATATCTATTCATCTTCTTTGCACCGCAACGGACCGAAAAAGAAAAAAAATCCGCAACGACCCGCCTCTATTGGAGTCTCCTGCCATGTGACGCTTTTTCTCTGTGACAGTTCTTATAAAACTGAGGGCAGGACCACCCAGTGACGTACCTGGGTGTCCCCGCCCCCCTCTGACACCACAGGCAAGCCATAGGGAAGTCCCCGTGGCGTCAGAGGGGGCGGGGCCACCCAGAGACATAAACGGATGACCCCGCCCCCTCTGATGCCACGGGGAAGCTATAGGGAAGTCCCCGTGGCGTCAGAGGGGGTGGGGTCACCCAGGTACATCACCGGGTGGCCCGCCCTCAGTTATATAAGAACTGTCATAAGTGAAGAAGCGTCACACGGCGGGATCCTCCCATAGAGGCGGATGAGTTGCGGATTTTTTTATTTCTTGGTCCATCACAGCGAGATAGAAGAAGATGAAACATCGAATAGAATGGACATCGTGGGACATTTTTATTTTTTTATTTTTTAATATAGGACTTGACCTCAAGCTGTGTCTTGTCATTTTTAACATTTTGATACTTTTTTTGTGAAATGGTAGGGGTACTTGCTTCCAGTTTCTGATAAGCCCCCCGCCTGCAGACCCCCACATTCACCGGGCAAGAGTTGTGGGGAAAAGGTGCTTTGGGGGGCTCCCCATGTTGAGGGCATGTGGCCTGGTATGGTTCAGGAGGGGGGCCACTCTCAAGTCCCCCCTCTTTTCCTGCGGCTTGCCAGATTGCGTGCTTGGATAAGGGTCTGGTATGGATTTTGGGGGGGCCCTACGCCATTTTTTAATTTTGGCCCAGGGTTTCTCTTAAAATCCATAACAGACCTGAAGGGGGGACCCCTACGCCTTTTTTTTTACATTTGGTGCAGGGTTCCCCTTAATTTCCATGTCAGACCTGAAGGGCCTGGTATGGATTTTAGGGGGACCCCCACACAATTTTTTTTTTTACATTTTGGATCCCATGCTCTTTTTTTCAATGAGTTTTATCTATATTGCTGAGACCTGACAATTCATTACAGCCGCGATCAGTTTTAAATGAATAATTTTTTCCTTTAGAAATGTAATTTTGCTGTGGTACTGTTCTAAACACGGGAAAAATGCGCCACTTTACAGGCTTACTATAGACACCCCCCAGGCACAATATTTAAAGGAATATTTAATTTTTATTGTTTCACTTTAAGCATTAAAAAAATCACTGCTCCCTAAAAAACGGCCGTTTAAAAAAAATAATTCATTGATACATGTCCCCTGGGACAGGACCCAGGTCCCCAAACCTCCTTTTTATGACAAAACTTGCATATAATCCTTTAAAATTAACACTTTTGATTTTTCATGTTAGTGTTCCATAGACTTTAACGGTGTTCCAGCGGCTTTCGAATTTGCCCGAACACCACATATTGTTAGGTGTTCGCAGAACATCGGAACAACCAATGTTCGACCCGAACTTATACTCGGGCCGAACCGTTCGCCCATCCCTATTGACCAACTCTTGGCATTGTTGTCCCCCTATATTAAGAAACAGGACACATGCATGAGGCTTTTATTGTATTTTTTGGCTGAATACCATATATACTCGAGTATAGGTCGATCCGAATATAAGCCGAGGCCCCTAATTTACCACAAAAACTGGGAAAATTTATTGACCCGAGTATAAGCCGAGGGTGAGAAATGCAGCAGCTACTGTAAGTGGAAAAGAGGGTCAACAATGCCCATCTGCAGCTGCATGCCTCTCTGTGTCCTGTGCATGCCTCCCTGTGTCTTGTACATGCCTCCCTGTGTCCTGTACATGCCTCCCTGTGACCTGTGCATGCCTCCCTGTGTCCTGTGTATACCTCCCTGTGTCCTGTGTATACCTCCCTGTGTCCTGTGTATACCTCCCCGTGTCCTGTGCATACGTCCCCGTGTCCTGTGCATGCCTCTCTGTGTCCTGTGTATACCTCCCTGTGTCCTGTGCATGCCTCCCTGTGTCCATTGCAGCCTCCCTGTGCCAATCTGCAGCCTCTGTGTGCTGACTTGCTGCCTCTGTGGCCCGACTTGCAGCCTCTGTGTGCTGATCTGCAGCCTGTGTGTGCTGATCTGCAGCCTGTGTGTGCTGATCTGCAGCCACCATTGCCTGGTCAGTGTGTTTAAAAACATTCGGCGGCCATTCCAGTGTTCAAAAGCCACGCCTCCTCCTCGTCTGCGCTAGGCAGAACACTCAATTTCCCAGCAGTCAGTGTTCAGCCTATCATGGACATCCGCTCAACCTCATACCACGGACGAGGATGAGAGGATGTCCGTGATAGGCTGAACACTGACTGCTGGGAAATTGAGTGTTCTATCTATCGCTGACGATGAGGCGGCGCGGCTTTTGAATACTGGAATGGCCGCCGAATGTTTTTATGATACGCTGGCCGCCGAATGTTTTTATGATACGCAGGCCGCCGTCTGTCTGCATGACACACTGATCAGGTAGGCAGATGGCGGTGACTCGAGTATAAGCCGAGGAGGGCACTTTCAGCCTAAAAAAAAGGGCTGAAAATCCCAGCTTATACTCGAGCATATACGGTAATAATGATTTGATTTGTTATATTTTCTATATTTTTGGATGCATAGAATGCACTTTTTGGTTTAGGCAGTTACATTTAAAAATATACAATGTAAAATTGACAAGGGACACCAACATAGTTGTATCTTTTAGCTTAAAAAAACTACGGGATAACGGTGTTGTGGTAACTTGCCCAAAAAAAGCATAATAATATTATTCTTGATATCACTAGAAAAAAAGCCTTGCAATAGCAGTTTGCAATAACTCCATCAGTATCACTAGCAAAGCAGCTTCATTATTATCCCATTAAAGAAGAAGAGAATGTGCTCTGCATTTCGAGATTTCATAATTTGCCACATCACGAATGTTAATTCTCCATTACAAACGCTAGTTTACAAGACCGACCTCTTCTGTCTCGTCCTTGCTTCCAAGCATGCGTGTTTGTACTTTGGACTTTTGACCGATGGACTTGTCTACACATGCTCGAAAAATCCGACAACAGACATTTGTCCGCGGAAAATTTTAAAACCTGCCATCCAACATTTGTTCACAGAAATTCCGACAATTGTCTGATGGAGCATACCATCGATCGGATTTTCCACCAACAGCCTGTCATTTTCCCTTCAGAAAAATCGGTCGTGTGTATGCGGCTTTAGAGTTTGGATATGTGCTATGATCCTCTGTGCTTTGTTTCCTCATTTAGCTCACTCACTAAATCCTTATTGCCCTCCTCTCAGCTGTTAGAAGCCCATATCACTGTCACACATAAAGAAGGAAGGGATTTTACTCTAGTCACAAACCATTACCCAATTTCACTCTTAAATTTGTGTGTCAAAGATATTTGCTAAGATCTTAGTAAACTACTTACTTCTGCTGATCCCCTTAATAGTTTCCCTTTGATCAGGTGGTGTTTGTCCTGGGCAGAGAGGCAAAGTACAATACTTTGAAAGTGCTAAGTTTGCACTATTGGATAAACACACATAAGAAGCAAGGGTCTTTCATCTGTCGATGAAAGAGAGGCTTAGGATTACATGAAGGAAATCGTCATAGTTTTGGTCCTCCAAGAGCAAATGTGAGGCAGAATTATGCCACTTTATGCTTATCCCAGGTCCAGGGTCAAATTAAATTGCCTTCTGTTGGTGCCTTCCAGATCCACAAGAGCACAAGACAAGGAGACCCACTTTCACCAATCATTTCCATGCTGATGCTAGAACCCTTTCTCTGCCAGCTACAATCTAATACAAA
The DNA here is from genome assembly GCA_037952925.1 of Lithobates clamitans. Taxonomy (NCBI): domain Eukaryota; kingdom Metazoa; phylum Chordata; class Amphibia; order Anura; family Ranidae; genus Lithobates; species Lithobates clamitans. The sequence continues at coordinate 13,465,548 of JBBGZY010000081.1, forward strand.
CATTGAGCCTAGGTTCACACTAGTGCGATCTCAGACATTGCATGTGATTCGCACCCTCACTGCAGGTGCCTATCACATGCGAGGCCTTTGCAATATTCAGCCATACAGTTGTATGAATGAATACGCATTTGATTTGCACAGAAAAATGTGCAGAGATTTTTTTTTCCCCACCCTGGAATCAGATCGCATGGGTGTTCTCACCCATGTGATCCAATTCTTGGACGAATCCACAGTTCGCACTGCGATCTGAAAACCGTTCTGGGGGTGTTCTGGCGATGTTCATCATGGTACAGTTGACTCTACCTAAACATAGGGAAGCATTGGCCCCCCATACATAAAAAAAATTTATGAACCATACAAGCCTCTCTGAAAAAAAAATTGAAAAAAAACTTTCATTATCTATCTGTTGAAGGACATCGCCTGGATCTCTCCCAGACACATGCCAAAAACAGTGTATGTACACTGGCCGAGAGGATATACCCTAAAAAACTTTTATAATTGTTTCTTTCTTCTACACCTGATCCTTTGATACCCATTAAGCATAATCCAGATTTCATAGCCAGATTAGTTGAAAATGTTTTAATTCTAGAATGCAAGCTGGTCAATTTTTCAAAAGGGGACTATACCAAACTATCTGATGGAGCACTCACAATCAAAACAGATTCCACAGTAGTGGATGTGCATACTGCTTCATTGGCTATCCAAACAGACCCCTACTGTAGAAGACCTTGTACACACGGTACGATTGTTGGCCAACCGAGCGTTTGTTTTTTGTCAAAAGGGCATGTGCCGGGATCTTGTCTTGCATACTAACGGTACACAATTGTCGTGCAACAAACACGAACATATTGACCGACTACGAGGTATTTCAGCTTTAGGCCCCTTCTGCCAATTTAGTGTTTGGTGAGCATTGATTCCAAGCATGCGTGTTTGTACTTTCGTCTTTTGTGTGACAGATTTGTGTACTGACCATACGAAATACTGATGTCAAATGGAGCATACTAACGGTAAGATTTTAGGACAACAGTCTGTCAACAGACAATACCCTGCCAACAATCGTAACGTGTGTATGAGGCTTTAAGGGTAGATAATTTTGCAAACATGGAGGAACTCATCCACACAGCACAAGACAGACTTAACAAATAAGTTCACACATGGTCCTGCTGGACATTACAAAACAGTGACAAAATACCAACAACTGACATCTACTCCCACCTAATGGAGACACGGGAGACTGTTTTTCACACACATAACTCTCATATCACTGCAAGGCCACAGCACACTTACCACCTTTAGAGAAAACCACATTTAAATGAGGCTTGCTCAGTCAAGAGGGAGGCCCCTGTTGCAAGCATTTACATTTTTGTATCCTGACCTGCATGTCACCATCTCACTAAGAGCCCTTTCACACTGAGGCAGTTTTCAGGCATTTTAGCACTAGAAATAATGTCTGTAAAGTGCCTGAATACTGCCTCCCATGCTGCCCAAGTGTAAAAGCCCGAGTACTGGGGTGGTGCGCTTGAGGGACGTTAGAAAAAGTCCTGCAAGCAGCTTTATATAGCGCTCCCAAAAAGCCCCTGTCCATTGCAATGAATAGGCAGCGTTTCCAAAGCACCTGAAAAGCATTTTGGAAGCGCCAAAACACAGGCTTTTTTTTTAACCCCTTCTTTGGGGTTAAACGTGCCCCACTAGTGGCGGAAAAGTGCCACTAAAACAGCGGTAAAGTGCTGCTAAAATGAGCTGCACTTTACTGCTAACACACGGGCGGCCCGAGTGTGAAAGGGGTCTTATGTTGTTCCTAGTTATTCTTTCATTATTCTTTCACTTAGCTCCCTAAACACCTTTTTAGGTCAAACACCTCAACCTTACCCTGAAGTTCCCCCCTCATCCACTTTGTTTCATACAGGCATTTTGTTTTACTATTTCTGATTTAGGAGAGGGTCTAAGTTACCTCCTCCCCAAACCTTAAGGTTACACCCTGACAGTCTAAATATTTTGGACTATATGTAACCAGTCAGGTGCACTGTCTCTGAATGAACCCCTTATTGGCTGTGTGACAATTACTACTGTGGGGATAGGCCCATCCAGTTTGAAGTATGTCCAATCATATATTATTATCTGTAACCGTATTGGACTAAATCCTGTTACAAAACACAATAGTGGCCTGAACACCTGCTGACCAGTGGTCAGACATACAGTAGGAGATATTGGACACTAATGCTCACTGCAACTGAATACAAACACTGAAATTAAACATTACATGACTGGTGTTTGTTTTTTTTGTTTTTTTTAACATCAAAAGTTTATTGTAAAAGAGTTTTAAACAGTACAAATCAAAGCAGTGTGCACAGTACACAACAGTATACAATTACCATTGAGAGAGCTTGCAGGTACGGTAATATCATTACCTTTCTAATTAACTTAGGCATAAGTAGTTGCAGATTTATTTATCAAATGCATATATGTAGTTCTGAATAATTATTATTATTAAATCTCGTATAGTTCTTCTGTATCACAAATATTGTTTACTTAGGTTGTTAGCTTTGATTTTGAATGCTTATATATAGATGTGAAAGAAAGAAAAAGAGAAAGTAAAACAAAAGAGGGGAGGTGGGGGTGAGTACGCTTAGCAAAAGCAGTTATATTTTGTTTTGTATCTTAAATGTCAGATATATACAGTCGTAGTCATTTCTACTGATGTATTTACAAGGTGTCTCGCGCCCATTTCGCAGAGTCTTAGTGATTCATTATTGTGTCATAGACGCCTGAGGCCTTAAAAGCGAACCACGGAGACCAAGTTCTTTGGTATTTTTCCGCTTTATCCTGGGTTTGTGCTAGGGTATCTTCCATGTAACAGGTTTCAGTAACCTTCTTTAGCCATTCTTGAATAGATGGGGGGTGTGTGTTTTTCCAATACAGTGGTATTAGCATCTTAGCTGGGTTAGGTAAATGCTTTGTTAAAGACTGTTTGTAGCGCCTAATAGGGAAATTAGTGATATGAAGCAGACAACAGGCAGCGTTAAGTGTAAGACTGGTCTCTGTGATTTGCCTCACAAGTTTCCTGACTAAATTCCAATAATTTTTAATCTTTGAACACTCCCACCACACATGTAGGAGGGTGTCTGTCTCCTCTCCACATCTCCAGCAAGTATCTGAAGTATATGGGAACCACTTCTTCAGCTTGTTAGGTGTAGCATACCAGTGTGTCAGAAGTTTGTATGACAACTCCTGAGTTTTGGTGCTAATTGAACAGTTATGTGAAAGAACACACGCTGTTTGTCAGTTATGTCTATTTGTAAGGCGTTAGACCATGCGGTGCGAAATCTGTCATCTTTCATCACGTTCGTCTTTTGTAACCATGAACTACACGACAGAAGTTGCTCTGTTGCATTGTAACCCGTTAGAGCAGATTTTTTCCAATTTCGTGAGCTCCCTTGAGAGGAGGGGTTTTCTATGTTTTTCTTTTAAAAAGCTACGGATTTGGAAGTATGTCCACAGAGGTAGTCTGGGAAGTCCAATGTTATCCTTTAGTGTGGTAAAATCTTTGATTTGGCCTTGGTGGAAGCAGGTCTTTGCAGTAAGAGGTTGTGTGTGATCTAGCGCCTGTAGGCAGGAGTTCCTGAGGCCTGGTGGAAAATCTGGGTTGTCGGTCAGGGGGGTGAGCAGGCTAATACACAAAGTCAGGTCTGTGTTTTTAGCTATGTTATGAAACATGTTTAGTGGCGTGCCTGGGAGAGGGTGTTTTTTAATGAAAGTGTGATGGGCCTTCAGCGGTATCCATGGGGCGAATTTCAATTGAGTCCTTTAATTCCTCATGACAGTGCCAATCGATCACTCTCGTGAGGTGTGAAGCGAGGTAGTAGTTGTAAAAATTTGGGAGCCCCATCCCACCTTGATCCTTTGGTCTATTGAGTAATGAAAAACTAATTCTGGGTTTCTTAGGCCTCTAGATAAACTGAATCAGGGTAGATTGCAATTTTTAAGGCCACTGCTCTCCCGAACCACGACAGATATTTAGAGAGCTATTTTTGCAGGTCTTTCTTTATTTTTTGTAATAGGGTGGGGAAGTTGTGCTCATAAATAGAGGTCAAGTTTGGAGTTAACCAAATCCCAAGGTATTTAGGAGCGTTGGACTCCCATCTAAAAGGGCAATTGTGTTTGGCTTTGGTCAGGTTTTCTGTTGTGAGGGAGATGTTCATAGCTTCAGTTTTAGTGAAATTTTTTTAAGATTTGATATAAAGCCGCAGTGTGTGAACTGTTTCATTAGGTTGGGTATTGTATTGTGGGGGGTTGGTCAGAAAAAACAAAAGGTCGTCAGCATAGGCTGCAATCTTATATTCCTTGCCTGCCACTTTAAACCCTGTTACTGAGCTGTCTCGGTTAACCGTCTTTATGAAAGGCTCTAATGAGAGGATAAATAGCAGCGGCGACAGTGGACACCCTTGCCTAGTACCATTCGTAATCAAGACCCTATCTGATATATGATGATATATGATGATGTGCCATTGATCTTCAATTGGGCCGAGAGTTTGTCATATAAGGTGGAAATCCAGGCCATCATGTTTGTCCCCAGACCAACAAACCTACACGTTTCCAGCATGTAGTCCCATGAGACACTATCAAAGGCCTTCGCAATCCTCTTTGTGGGCTGCGTGTGTTAGCAGAAGGGCCTTGATCACGTTGTCTCTCGCCTCTCTGCCGGGCATGATACCCACCTGTTCACGACCTATCAGGGAGTGTAGGAGGGGTCTTAGTCTATTTGCTATTACTTTTGCTAGAATTTTGAAGTCTAAATTCAGCCAGGAGATAGGCCTATAGCTGGCGCATTCAGCTGGGTCCTTCCCTGGTTTAGGCACAACTGTAATATAGGCAGATAAGAAATCAGGTGTTGCATGGTTGGGCGAGGACAGAGCATTCAAAGCTCTAGTCATTGGGGACAGTAGAATAGTGCTGAATGACTTAAATAAGTAAATTGATGTATAGCCATCTGGGTCCAGGCTTTTCCCTGATTTAAGCTCTTTAATTACCGATTGTATTTCTGCTTCCGTTATTTCTCCTTCTAGGAGTGAGGTTTCAGTTTCTTCCAATTTGGGCAGTCCACTATTGTGTAAGTAGTCTTGTATGGCTGTTTTCCAGTCAACCTGGATGAAGTGGGGTTTGTGTTGTTGAGGTAAGTTATATAAGGTTGAATAGAATTGGTGAAAATGTGAGGCTATATTATTGGTGGTAACATCTAGTGTCCCCCTCTGTGACCTGATCCCTGCTATGTGGTATTTTACAGTAGGTGACCGCGATATTGTGTCAATCTCGCCGCACTTCTCGGCGAGATTTGACACCTACGAGCCCCGTCGCAGGAGCCAGCGCCGAGATGGCTCACTCATCGGGAAAGGAAACCTTTGTTTTCCTTCCGCGATGAGTGACAGGCAGCGCTGACAGCTGTCTAGTATGAATCCTGAGGCGGGAACACCGCGCCAAATTTTAAATGAAAAAAACGGCGTGGGTTCCCCCCTCGGAGGCATACCAGGCCCTTGGGTCTGGCACGGATTGTAAGGGGAACCCCCTATGCTGAAAAATCGGCGTGGGGGTCCCCCCCAAATCCATACCAGACCCTTATCCGAGCACGCAGCCCGGCCGGCCAGGAAGGGGGTGGGGACGAGCGAGCGCCCCCCCCTCCTGAGCTGTACCAGTCCGCATGCCCTCAACATGGGGGGGTGGGTGCCTTGGGGGAGGGGGGCGCCCTGCGGCCCCCCCACCCCAAAGCACCTTGTCCCCATGTTGATGAGGACAAGGGCCTCTTCCCGACAACCCTGGCCGTTGGTTGTCGGGGTCTGCGGGCGGGGGGCTTATCGGAATCCGGGAGCCCCCCTTAATAAGGGGGCCCCCAGATCCCGGCCCCCCACCCTGTGTGAATGAGTTTGGGGTACATGGTACCCCTACCCATTCACCTAGGGAAAAGTGTCAATATAAAAAAAAAAAACACACTACACAGGTTTTAAGAGTAATTTATTAGTCAGCTCCGGGGTCTTCTTCCGACTTCGGGGGGGTCTCCTTCCGACTTCTCCCGGTGTTCGGCCTCTTCTCCCGGGCCCCGCCGCTATCTTCTTCCAGCTCTATTGCCAGCGAGGGGCCCGGTCTGCTGCCGCTGTCTCGCCGCCGCTGTCCCGGTGTTCGGCCTCTTCTCCCGGTGTTCGGCCTCTTCTCCGGGCCCCGCCGCTATCTTCTTCCAGCTCTATTGCCAGCGAGGGGCCCGGTCTGCTGCCACTGTCTTGTCGCCGCTGTCTTGTCGCCGCTGTCTCGCCGCCGCTGTCTCTTCTTCACTTCTTCTCTTCTTCCCCGATGTTGACACGACGCTCTCTCCGGCTCGAATGCTGTGTGTGAGCTGCGGAGCCATTTATATAGGCGGTAACCCCACCCCCTTACGACCTCATGGTCCCAGCATGCGCAGGGACTCTGGGGCCACGCCCCCTTATGACGCCAGAGTCCCTGCGCATGCTGGGACCATGACGTCGTAAGGGGGTGGGGTTACCGCCTATATAAATGGCTCCGCAGCTCGCACACAGCATTCGAGCCGGAGAGAGCGTCGTGTCAACATCGGGGAAGAAGAGAAGAAGAGAAGAAGAGACAGCGGCGGCGAGACAGTGGCGACAAGACAGCGGCGACAAGACAGCGGCGACAAGACAGCGGCAGCAGACCGGGCCCCTCGCTGGCAATAGAGCTGGAAGAAGATAGCGGCGGGGCCCGGAGAAGAGGCCGAACACCGGGAGAAGAGGCCGAACACCGGGACAGCGGCGGCGAGACATCGGCAGCAGACCGGGCCCCTCGCTGGCAATAGAGCTGGAAGAAGATAGCGGCGGGGCCCGGGAGAAGAGGCCGAACACCGGGAGAAGTCGGAAGGAGACCCCCCCGAAGTCGGAAGAAGACCCCGGAGCTGACTAATAAATTACTCTTAAAACCTGTGTAGTGTGTTTTTTTTTTTTATATTGACACTTTTCCCTAGGTGAATGGGTAGGGGTACCATGTACCCCAAACTCATTCACACAGGGTGGGGGGTCGGGATCTGGGGGCCCCCTTATTAAGGGGGGCTCCCGGATTCCGATAAGCCCCCCGCCCACAGACCCCGACAACCAACGGCCAGGGTTGTCAGGAAGAGGCCCTTGTCCTCATCAACATGGGGACAAGGTGCTTTGTGGTGGGGGGGCCGCAGGGCGCCCCCCTCCCCCAAGGCACCCACCCCCCCATGTTGAGGGCATGCGGACTGGTACAGCTCAGGAGGGGGGGGGGGCGCTCGCTCGTCCCCACCCCCTTCCTGGCTGGCCGGGCTGCGTGCTCGGATAAGGGTCTGGTATGGATTTGGGGGGGACCCCCACGCCGATTTTTCGGCATAGGGGGTTCCCCTTACAATCCGTGCCAGACCCAAGGGCCTGGTATGCCTCCGAGGGGGGAACCCACGCCGGTTTTTTCATTTAAAATTTGGCGCGGTGTTCCCGCCTCAGGATTCATACTAGACAGCTGTCAGCGCTGCCTGTCACTCATCGCGGAAGGAAAACAAAGGTTTCCTTTCCCGATGAGCGAGCCAGCGCGACATTCACAGTACCCTGTCGCCGAGAACCAGCGCGATGGTATCGCGCTGGAAACACAATCTCGCAGTCAGGTACTGTATAGTTGCTTCCTTCAGAGCCCTAGCTAGTAGCCTACCTGTTTTATCTCCTGATTAGGGATGAGCTTCGTGTTCGAGTCGAACCCATGTTCGACTCGAACATCGGCTGTTCGGTCGTTCGCCGAATTGCGAACGATATGGGCCGTTCGCGCCAAATTCGTGTGGCGCGTCACGGCCCATAATTCACTGCGGCATTGCAGTGCATTGCTTGCTGATGATTGGCCAAGCATGCACTATGACCCGCATGCTTGGCCAATCACAGCGCCGCCTGAACAGAGAGCCGTAATTGGCCAAAGCCAAGGAGGCTTTGGCCAATTATGGCTCAGGGGATTTAGTACACGCCCCACACTATATAAGGCCGCCTGCACGGCGGCCCTGTGTAGTGTGTGTTCCGGCGTTGAAAGAGATAGACAGAGAGACAGTGTTTGATTTGAGTTAGATAGATTAGGCAGAACAGTCAGTCAGTTAGCTGCACTTACAGTGTATTGTGTATATATATGCATCCCAGGTGTTGCATATATATATATATATACACTGTACTCAGTTTAGCTAGATCCGTTCCTGTTATCTTCTAGACTATTTACATTTAGTGCAGTGCGTCCTGCTCACAGTGTTCAGCTAGATCCGTTCCTGTTATCTTGTAGACTATTTACATTTAGTGCAGTGCGTCCTGCTCATAATGTTCAGCTAGATCCGTTCCTGTTATCTTCTAGACTATTTACATTTAGTGCAGTGCGTCCTGCTCACAGTGTTCAGCTAGATCCATTCCTGCTATCTTCTAGACTATTTACATTTAGTGCAGTGCGTCCTGCTCACAGTGCTCAGCTAGATCCGTTCCTGTTAAATTCTAGACTATTTACATTTAGTGCAGTGCGTCCTGCTCACAGTGTTCAGCTAGATCCGTTCCTGTTATCTTCTAGACTATTGACATTTAGTGCAGTGCGTCCTGCTCACAGTGTTCAGCTAGATCCGTTCCTGTTATCTTCCTACTGACAGGCAGGCTTGTCTTGTTACAGTATTAACAGCTACCTAAAGAAAATTACTGGTGTTCTTTTGATCCTATTAGTACCACGGTCAGGCAGCTAGACTATTTACATTTAGTAAAGTGCGTCCTGCTCACAGTGTTCAGCTAGATCCGTTCCTGTTATCTTCTAGACTATTTACATTTAGTGCAGTGCGTCCTGCTCACAGTGTTCAGCTAGATCCGTTCCTGTTATCTTCCTACTGACAGGCAGGCTTGTCTTGTTACAGTATTAACAGCTACCTAAAGAAAATTACTGGTGTTCTTTTGATCCTATTAGTACCACGGTCAGGCAGCTAGACTATTAACATTTAGTGCAGTGCGTCCTGCTCACAGTGTTCAGCTAGATCCGTTCCTGTTATCTTCCTACTGACAGGCAGGCTTGTCTTGTTACAGTATTTACAGCTACCTAAAGAAAATTACTGGTGTTCTTTTGATCCTATTAGTACCACGGTCAGGCAGCTAGACTATTTACATTTAGTACAGTGCGTCCTGCTCACAGTGTTCAGCTAGATCCATTCCTGTTATCTTCCTACTGACAGGCAGGCTTGTCTTGTTACAGTATATAAAGCTACCTGAAGAAAATTACTGGTGTTCTTTTGATCCTATTAGTACCATGGTCAGGCAGCTAGACTATTTACATTTAGTACAGTGCATCCTGCTCACAGTGTTCAGCTAGACTTGTTCCTGTTATCTTCCTACTGACAGGCAGGCTTGTCTTGTTACAGTATTTACAGCTACCTGAAGAAAATTACTGGTGTTCTTTTGATCCTATTAGTACCACGGTCAGGCAGCTAGACTATTTACATTTAGTGCAGTACGTCCTGCTCACAGTGTTCAGCTAGATCCGTTCCTGTTATCTTCCTACTGACAGGCAGGCTTGTCTTGTTACAGTATATAAAGCTACCTGAAGAAAATTACTGGTGTTATTTTGATCCTATTAGTACCACGGTCAGGCAGCTAGACTATTTACATTTAGTACAGTGCGTCCTGCTCACAGTGTTCAGCTAGATCCGTTCCTGTTATCTTCCTACTGACAGGCAGTCTTGTCTTGTTACAGTATATAAAGCTACCTGAAGAAAATTACTGGTGTTCTTTTGATCCTATTAGTACCACGGTCAGGCAGCTAGACTATTTACATTTAGTGCAGTGCGTCCTGCTCACAGTGTTCAGCTAGATCCGTTCCTGTTATCTTCTAGACTATTTACATTTAGTGCAGTGCGTCCTGCTCACAGTGTTCAGCTAGATCCGTTCCTGTTATCTTCTAGACTATTGACATTTAGTGCAGTGCGTCCTGCTCACAGTGTTCAGCTAGATCCGTTCCTGTTATCTTCCTACTGACAGGCAGGCTTGTCTTGTTACAGTATTAACAGCTACCTAAAGAAAATTACTGGTGTTCTTTTGATCCTATTAGTACCACGGTCAGGCAGCTAGACTATTTACATTTAGTAAAGTGCGTCCTGCTCACAGTGTTCAGCTAGATCCGTTCCTGTTATCTTCTAGACTATTTACATTTAGTGCAGTGCGTCCTGCTCACAGTGTTCAGCTAGATCCGTTCCTGTTATCTTCCTACTGACAGGCAGGCTTGTCTTGTTACAGTATTAACAGCTACCTAAAGAAAATTACTGGTGTTCTTTTGATCCTATTAGTACCACGGTCAGGCAGCTAGACTATTAAAATTTAGTGCAGTGCGTCCTGCTCACAGTGTTCAGCTAGATCCGTTCCTGTTATCTTCCTACTGACAGGCAGGCTTGTCTTGTTACAGTATTTACAGCTACCTTTAGAAAATTACTGGTGTTCTTTTGATCCTATTAGTACCACGGTCAGGCAGCTAGACTATTTACATTTAGTACAGTGCGTCCTGCTCACAGTGTTCAGCTAGATCCGTTCCTGTTATCTTCCTACTGACAGGCAGGCTTGTCTTGTTACAGTATATAAAGCTACCTGAAGAAAATTACTGGTGTTCTTTTGATCCTATTAGAACCATGGTCAGGCAGCTAGACTATTTACATTTAGTACAGTGCATCCTGCTCACAGTGTTCAGCTAGATCCGTTCCTGTTATCTTCCTACTGACAGGCAGGCTTGTCTTGTTACAGTATTTACAGCTACCTGAAGAAAATTACTGGTGTTCTTTTGATCCTATTAGTACCACGGTCGGGCAGCTAGACTATTTACATTTAGTGCAGTACGTCCTGCTCACAGTGTTCAGCTAGATCCGTTCCTGTTATCTTCCTACTGACAGGCAGGCTTGTCTTGTTACAGTATATAAAGCTACCTGAAGAAAATTACTGGTGTTATTTTGATCCTATTAGTACCACGGTCAGGCAGCTAGACTATTTACATTTAGTACAGTGCGTCTTGCTCACAGTGTTCAGCTAGATCCGTTCCTGTTATCTTCCTACTGACAGGCAGTCTTGTCTTGTTACAGTATATAAAGCTACCTGAAGAAAATTACTGGTGTTCTTTTGATCCTATTAGTACCACGGTCAGGCAGCTAGACTATTTACATTTAGTGCAGTGCGTCCTGCTCACAGTGTTCAGCTAGACTTGTTCCTGTTATCTTCCTACTGACAGGCAGGCTTGTCTTGTTAAAGTATTTACAGCTACCTAAAGAAAATTACTGGTGTTCTTTTGATCCTATTAGTACCACGGTCAGGCAGCTAGACTATTTACAGTTAGTGCAGTGCGTCCTGCTCACAGTGTTCAGCTAAACCTACAAGTTAGTGGGGTGCGTCCACCTCACAGTGTTCAGCTAAAGCTACCTGTAGAAGGTTGGTGGTGTTCTCATACTACAGGCAGGTAGTTGATTTTGCTAGCTGCAGTATATATATATATATATATATATCCCAGCTTAGTGCAGCTACAGGCCATTAGTATGTCTGGAAGGCCAAGAAGGAGAGGCAGACAGTCACAAGCCAATAAGAGGGGGCAAGCAGGCTCTGTGTCTAGTGCTGGTCGTGGAGACGGTGCATCCTCATCAGCACGTGGCCATGGGACACGCTTGGCCTTTTTTTCGGCAGCTAGGCGTGTTGAGCCGCAACATGCGGAAGACTTGGTCGAGTGGATGACCAAGCCGTCCTCATCCTCTCTCACCCATGCCCAGGGTGCTTTGTCTGGCAAAGCAGCGGCCTCTTCTCTTGGCTCAATGTCATCAGTGACTCCTTCCCTAGCTCCACCATGTCCTCCTGAGGAGTCCCTCGAACTGTTTGACCACAGTGTTGGGTACATGCTCCAGGAGGATGCCCAGCGTTTGGAAGGCTCTGATGATGATACTGAGCTCGATGAAGGCAGTAACATGAGCACGGACAGAGGGGGTGCCCAAGAAGGACAGCAATCTGGCAGTCATGCTCCCCCTGCTGCAGCATACTGCCGGGTTTGCTCCAGTGATGAGGAGGGAGGGGATGATGAGGTCACTGACTCAACGTGGGTGCCTGATAGGAGAGAGGAGGAGGAGGAGGAGGAGGCGGCACATCACCAACGAGGCAGGATGCCCTCCAGGGGCCAGCCTAAGGGCAGCACATTGACTGCATCACATGTGCAGGGCGCTGCAGTCTCTGCGCGTTATTCAAAAAGTTCTTTGGTGTGGGCCTTTTTTGAGACGAGTGCATCAGATCGCACCGCTGCTATTTGCAACATATGTCTCAAGCGTATCTCACGTGGCCAAAACATCTCCCGCTTGGGTACCACATGCTTGACCAGACATATGTTGACCTGCCATGCAGTTCGTTGGCAAGCGCATCTAAAAGACCCACACCAAAGAACAAAGAGGACCTCTCCTTGCTCCTCATCAGCTGAGATATCCAACCCCACTAGACCTTCAGTCCTCTCTGAGACCTGCACTGAGAGGAATGAAGGTGTAGAATTAGGTGTGTCACAGCCAAGTACTTGTGGGCAATCTGCTTTTGGTACACCGACGTCAGATTGTTCCAGGCAAATTTCCCTGCCCCAGCTGCTGCACCGCCGAAAGAAGTTAGCTCCCAGCCATCCACATGCCCAGCGGTTGAATGCTAGCTTGGCAAAATTGCTGGCACTTCAACTGCTGCCTTTTCAGTTGGTAGACTCTGCCCCCTTCCGTGAGTTTGTGGAATGTGCGGTTCCTCAGTGGCAGGTACCCAAACGCCACTTTTTCTCACGGAAGGCGATTCCGGCTCTCTACCGGCATGTGGAAGGCAATGTCCATGCCTCGCTGGACAGGGCGGTCAGCGGTAAGGTGCATATTACCGCTGACTCATGGTCCAGCAGGCATGGACAGGGACATTACCTAAGTTTCACAGCGCATTGGGTGACTCTGCTGGCAGCTGGGAAGGATGCAGGACAAGGTGCAGTAGTGTTGGAGGTTGTTCCGCCACCACGCCTCCAAAATGCTAATGATTGTGACACACCTCTCTCCTCCACCCCCTCCTCTTCTTCTTCCTCCATGGCCTCTTCCTCGGAACCAGCGGTGCTCCATAGTCATTCAAGGGGCTACGCAAGTACGCAGGCCAAAAGATGCCATGCGGTGCTTGAGCTGGTGTGCTTGGGGGACAGGAGCCACACTGGGGCAGAGGTTCTGTCAGCTCTGCAGGGGCAGGTTCAGAGGTGGTTGACGCCACGCCAACTTAAGGCAGGAATGGTGGTTTGCGACAATGGCACCAACCTCCTCTCTGCCCTCCGACAGGGACAAATGACCCATGTGCCCTGTTTGGCTCACGTCCTTAACTTGGTGGTGCAGCGGTTCTTGGGCAGGTACCCGGGCTTACAGGATGTCCTGAGGCAGGCCAGGAAAGACTGTGTGCATTTCCGCCGGTCATATAATGCCAGTGCTCGGCTGACGGACCTCCAAAAGGAGTTTAACCTGCCCAAGAACCGCCTAATCTGTGACATGCCCACCAGGTGGAACTCAACGTTGGCCATGCTGCAGCGGCTGCACACGCAGCAGAGGGCCATCAATGAGTACCTGTGCGACTATGGCACCAGGAAAGAATCAGGGGAGCTTGGTTTTTTTCCCCACGCCAGTGGGCCATGATCAGGGATGCATGCACTGTCCTGTCACCATTTGAGGAGGCCACGAGGATGGTGAGCAGTGACAGTGCATGCATCAGTGATACTGTCCCCCTTGTCCACCTGTTGGAGCACACGCTGCGTGGAATAATGGACAGGGCACTTGAGGCAGAATAGAGGCAGGAAGAGGAGGACTTCCTTAGCTCTCAAGGCCCCCTTTATCCAGACAGTGTTCCTGCGTGCCCGCCGATCACACAGGAAGAGGACGAGGAGGAGGAGGAGGAGGAGGAGGAAGATTGTGTCAGTATGGAGGTGGAGCCTGGCACTCAGCATCAGCAGCAGTCTTTAAGGGATCAGTCCCAAGAAACACATGGACTTGTACGTGGCTGGGAGGAGGTGGCTGCGGACCATGTCGTCCTTAGTGACCCAGAGGACTCCGGACCGAATGCCTCAGCAAACCTACGCTGCATGGCCTCCCTGATCCTGCAAAGCCTGCGTAAGGATCCTCGTATTCGTGGTATCAAGGAGAAGGACCAATACTGGCTGGCAACCCTCCTTGATCCACGTTACAAGGGTAAGGTTGCGGACCTTATCTTGCCATCGCAGAGGGAGCAGAGGATGAAACATCTTCAGGAGGCCTTGCAGAAAGGTCTGTGCAACGCGTTCCCAGAGACTGGGAGGTTACAAACTCCTGTTTCTGGACAACTTGTTGCTGAGGCTTCGGTCAGTCAAAGAAGGAGCAGTGGAGAAGGTGGCCGTCTGACCGATGCGTTCAGACAATTTTTTGGTCCGCAGCCCCAAGGTATGATCAGTTCCAGCAACCATCGCCAGCGTCTGTTTTACATGGTGCAAGAATACCTAGGGGCAAGATCAGACTTGGACACCTTTCCCACCGAAAATCCTCTGGGTTACTGGGTCTTGAGGATGGATCACTGGCCAGAGCTTGCACAGTATGCAATTGAGCTACTGGCCTGTCCTGCATCCAGCGTTCTTTCGGAACGCACATTCAGTGTTGCTGGAGGCGTGGTAACCGATCACAGGGTGCGTCTGTCCACCGACTCGGTCGATCGACTGACCTTCATAAAAATGAATCAGTCTTGGATCGCCACCAGCTACCAAGCACCTGATGCTGATGTAACCGAATAATTTTTTTTGAAATCTCAGATCCCTTCAAAGACTGCCTATGCTGATGCTGAGTGACTATCCCTGAGTAATTATCCTCTTCCTCCTCAATCATCACGCTGATAGCTTGTAAGAACGTTTTTGGTTCTGGGTGCCACCACCAGTGCCTAAGGCACAATTTTTCAGCCCCTGTTTAACAGGGGCGTGTAATTACAATTTTTGATGTAATACTTTGCAGCAGGGCTCGTTCCTGCATTCCAACTAGAGTGTCTGTGAGGGGTTGCAGTGTTGTGGCACCAGCACCAGTGCCCAAGGCCCAATTTTTCTGCTCCTGTCTAACAGGGGCGTGTAATTACAATTTTTGATGCAATACTTTGCAGCAGGGCTCGTTCCTGCGTTCCAACTAGAGTGTCTGTGAGGGGTTGCAGTGTTGTGGCACCAGCACCAGTGCCCAAGGCCCAATTTTTCTGCTCCTGTCTAACAGGGGCGTGTAATTACAATTTTTGATGCAATACTTTGCAGCAGGGCTCGTTCCTGCGTTCCAACTAGAGTGTCTGTGAGGGGTTGCAGTGTTGTGGCACCAGCACCAGTGCCTAAGGCCCAATTTTTCTGCCCCTGTCTAACAGGGGCGTGTAATTACAATTTTTGATGCAATACTTTGCAGCAGGGCTCGTTCCTGCATTCCAACTAGAGTGTCTGTGAGGGGTTGCAGTGTTGTGGCACCAGCACCAGTGCCCAAGGCCCAATTTTTCTGCTCCTGTCTAACAGGGGCGTGTAATTACAATTTTTGATGCAATACTTTGCAGCAGGGCCCTGCGAGGGCTTACAGTGTTGTGGCCACAGCAACATCTAAGGCCCAAATTTCTGCTGAGTATATAGAGCAGGACCCTACTTTCAAACATCTAACTTACAAACGACTCCTACTTGCAAACGGAAGGAGACAACAGGAAGTGAGATGAAATCTACCCCTAGGAAGGGAAATTCTCTCCTGTAAGAGTTAATATGGGAAAAAAAATTCTCCTTTCCACTGATGCTTTCCAATCCTTGTTCCACAAAAAAACCCAAATTTTCAAAAAACATTTTTCATTGGGACAAAAAGTGAGGTGAAATCTTCTGAAGAGGAGGAAAGACAGCAAAACAAATGTCACAGGGGTGATAACCCTTCCCTATGTTTTCCAAAAAGCTTAAAAAAGATTTTTTGGCTGGAGCTAAACACGTTAAAAATGTACCCGTTCAAAATTACAAAGAGATTCTACTTAACAACAAACCTACAGTCCCTGTCTTGTTTGCGCCGCCTGTATACTGCTGTTCAGAGTATATAGGGCCTGGGGGCCCCACACCTTTCCTTATTTTAATTTGGGTGCGGGGTTCCCCTTAATATCCATACAAGACCCAAAGGGCCTGGTAATGGACTGGGGGGTACCCATGCCATTTGTCTCACTGATTTTCATCCATATTGCCATGACCCGACATTACATTAAACCCGCAAGCAGTTTTAAATGAGATTTTTTCCTTTAAAAATGACATTTGGTGCAGGGACTGTTCTAAACACGGGAAACACGCGTCACTTTACAGGCATACTATAGACACCCCCCAGGTACGATATTTAAAGGAATATTTCACTTTATTTTTTTACTTTAAGCATCATTAAAATCACTGCTCCCGAAAAAACGGCCGTTTTTAAAAGTTTTTTTTGCATTGATACATGTCCCCTGGGGTAGGACCCGGGTCCCCAAACCCTTTTTAGAAAAATACCGTGCAAATTAGCCTTTAAAATGAGCACTTTTGATTTCGAACGTTCGAGTCCCATAGACGTCAATGGGGTTCTAACGTTCGTGCGGACTTTCGGTCCGTTCGCAGGTTCTGGTGCGAAACGAACCGGGGGGTGTTCGGCTCATCCCTACTCCTGATTCATAATAGATTGCTTTTTTGAAAAATAATAATCTTTTGGTTTTATGTTCAATTAATTGTTGTAAAGCCTTTCGCTTTTCAAGTAATTCTTTAGCTGACTGCACCGACAAAGATTGTTTGTGGCTATTTTCTAGTGCTCTAATGTCATTTATCAATTTAGCGATTTCCTGTTCATGTCTTTTTTTCTTTTGAGATCCTAATTTAATCAGTTATCCTCTCATATAACATTTATGTGCCTGCCAAATTGTCATAGGATCCATGTCTGGAGTAACGTTGACACTAAAGTAATCTGACAGGGCTTTTGTCATTTTGGGTATTAATTCAGGATCAGTCAACAGTGAGGAGTTAAGTCTCCACCCAGTCGATCTAGGGGTTGATGAGTCCAAGTCTACTGTCAGGGAAATTGATGCGTGATCGGACATTGATTGGATGGCTATTTGAGCTTCTGTCACATTTTGTAGGTCTCTTTGTGTGACGAAAAAGAAGTCTATACGTGAGTATCTGTTATATGGGATTGAGTGAAACGTAAAATCTCTGGAGTCTGGGTGAAGATATCCCCAGGTATCTATTAGTTGTAGGGAGTTGAGGAGTGTTTTGATTCTTTTAAGGGCGGTATATTTGATGCAGGATTTCCCCAAAGAGGAGTCAACTGCTGGGTTCAGTGGTGTATTGAAGTCCCCTCCTAGCATAAGTATTCCTGTTGCAAACCCCATCAGTTCTCTATCTATATTTTGGCAAAAGGTCACTTGTGCTGTGTTGGGGAAGTAAGCGTTTGCAATTGTAATTGGTCTGTCATGATATGTTCCCTTAATAAAGATGTACCTTCCCTCAGGATCTATAAGGCTATCACTGAGGGTGAAAGGTGCCTCTTTACTCACCAGGGTCATAACTCCTTTAGTCTTGGCCTGGTCATTAGTCACGTGGTATGCAGTTGTAAGGTAGGCGTTAGTAATCTTTGGAATGTGTCCTGTCTTAAAGTGGGTCTCCTGAAGGAGGACAAAATGTGGCTTACCCCTCTTTAGTTCTCTAAGTAGCAAAGTCTTTTTTTCTGGGACGTTCAATCCTCGGATGTTGTGGGAGATCACCTTTGGGGATTTACCCAACAATGAGTAAGCCATCTGTATTATTGAGTGTTGGTGTCAGCGGACGTATCTTGTGTCAAATTCTGAGGAGGTTGCGAACGACCAGTCTCCACTGCAGTTCTTTGCAGAGATGTATGAGATGTGAGGGGGGGGATAGAAGAAAGTAAATAAGAAAGAAAATAAGAAAAAAAAAAAAGAGGAGAAACGTTAATACAACAAGGTATTCAACAATAGGGTTAAGTTCTATTGTACGTAGAGTGATTGTATCACACCTTAGTCAGTTCATAAACTGTACCAAGGTATTTAAATAGTATGTCTGAGTCGAGAGGTCCCGGCTCAGACACACTTTGTGGTGACGTGTTAAGTCAGCGACCGAAACTAGAAGCAACCTGTAAAAAGAAAAGTAGTTATTGGTTGTTTCAAATAAAACGGATAACGATAAAGACACAGCCTCTATAAGGCAACATTTAACTTGGCACTGGGGATAGGCCAAACCTGTCTAAAGTCCTTCTCCCACAGTCCCCAGCTGATGTGAGTTTATCCCCTTAACCAAAGTTGAGCTATTTAAACGTATGTTGACCCTATAAGGGGAACAGTTCCTGAAACTAGGAGAGAACAAATGGGTAGGGTAATTCATCTTAACTCCTTCTTGATCAGCTTTGTGTTCATTGTTCCAGGGTCTAGGAGTTTTGTGTTTCCTGTGATGTATATACTGGCTGATGCTCGGCTATGATCATCTCTTGCCATCCTAAACAGTTTTGAAGTAAAGCTGTTGAGTAGTTAATTAGGAACTAATCATAATGGGCAAAAAATCAACATAAAGTGTGTGGGCCCAACTTGTCAGAGTGTTCTCGTGCCTTCTGCAAAAATGTAACATTGAACTTCCCAGCGGGTATAGAGTCTTAGCTAGATCAGAAATAGGTGGTGTAAATTGTCAGCCTTAAACTTGGTCCATATCCTGGGGATCTGTGGGTAGGAGTCTTGGCATAGCGATCTTAGTGATCACTTAATCATTCAGATATATGGGATCTTGAGGGTGTGGGGCGCGAGACGGGAGTCCCCCATGGTGTTCCTCCTCCTCGACAGTGTTTCATTTTCTTGCTCTGTTGTTTGTCGGGGGTAGAGAAGGGTGGGCCGTGTGGGTTTTTAGTGTGAGGGGGTAGGGTAAACTCCTGATACCATTACGGCAGATCTATTATTTCCATGTCCAACGCTGCACAGAATTCTGGTAAATCATCTGGTGTGTGAAGCACGAGCTGTCCCCTGCGACTGTCACTACTAGGGCGAACGGGAAGAGCTAAGTGTATCTGATGTCTTTCTCTCTGAGTTTATCCAGGAGGGGACGTAATGCCCTTCTGTTTTTTAATGTGATCTGTGAGAGGTCCTACTATAACATAATGTGTGCACCATTGAAAATGATGTGATCATTCCTTCTTGCTTTCCTCATGATATCTTCCTTGAGTGGGAAACTTTGCAAGCAGCAAATTATATCCCTTGGGGGAGCGGTGTCAGGACCCCTGGCTCTAAGCGCTCTGAGTGCCCTGACAAATTCTATTTCAGAGTCTTCCTGTCTGCCTAGCAGACTGTTAAACACTCTCCTTAGAGCGGGCATTATTTGATCATTGTCCACAGTTTCAGGGATCCCCCTCACCCTAATATTATTTCTACGTCTGCGGTTATCAAGATCCTCAAGATGGCGATTCATTTCAATAAAATGAGAGACATGTGTGTCAGCAATCTTGTCTAGCCTGAGCAGTGCTTTATCTCTGTGTTTCCCCTGAATTTCCACTGCCTCCATTTTGTCAGATAGCACTAGAAGATCTGATTTTAAGTCTGTGATGGCTGCAGAGAATGTGGCTTTTATATCTGCTGCAAATCCAGACATATATGCATACGTGAGGGGTTTATTGGAGCGTGCTCTGCCCCTATCTGAGTCTTCCATAGTGGACTGCGAGCCTTTGCTGAAGTCCTCCCCCTCCTCCTGCAGTGACCGCACCATCTTGTGTCCTGCCACGTTGCCTCGGGCTGTGGTTGTAGCTTCCAAAAGCTCAGATATGCTTCTGGATGAGGAGGACGAAGCTGTCGATCGGCGGGCTTTGGAGTGGGGAGTCAGGTGCGTCAGTCTGCCCATCTCCCGGTCTAAGCGGGCACGGTATGAAGCTGTCGGCTGTGTCTTTTCATGGAGCTCCGTTAGTGTGCAGCCATCCCGGTCGCTTGCTAGGCCATGCCCCGACTGGTGTTTGTTATGTAACTAGAAAACTGACAGTATATAAACATTTTTTTCACATTTGGGTGAAGGCAGGTATGTAATATTATCAGAATAAGACACTGAAGCTGAATATTATATGGCCGACACTGTCAGAAATATGTTTATGACTGTGTTCCAAAAGTAAAAAAAGTATACACTGAAAAAACCTTTGGCAAAAAAAATAAACAGCACAGTTATACATGTCACTCAACCACAGAAAGTAAGTAAATATGTAAAAATTAATTATGTGTACTTAAATGGAACTTTAGTCAGAACATTACATTCTAGCAGGCTAGTCTATACTAGTCTCTCATTCTTGCAAAGCTATAAACATTAAAAATAATCCCATTTTGTTTCATTTTAAATATTTACATTTTTTTTAGCCTGCCCTAAACAACCACAGTCCCTGTTTCAGAGAATTACTGCTTCATAATGATTTGTTTATTAATGGGGCAATAATCCTGTGTCTACCTATATTACACCAAGTAAAAACATTTTCTGACAGCTAGCAATGGACCCAGGCCCCCCACCAAGTACTCATCCTGTGATTTGTAAGCACAGGTAAGAAAAAGTGCCATGCCAGTTTGACACTGACTGATGATACAGGCCAGCAATAAGTGAATTAGATGAGTGTCTAGAAAGAATGCACTAACAAAATGACATCTATATTATTTCTGCATTTCATTACATGGTGGCTAATAATGACCCAATACCTGCTTATTGTTAGTAAACCTTAGAAAGAATCAAAGAGCACAAAAGGCAGCATGGAGATCACCAGGATCTTAAAGTGGCAGCAATTGCTCAGCATATTGGTTTACTCTGTATTGTTACATTAACACCCTTCAACATTAGTTACGTCTGTCCAATATGGCAAGTGAACCTTTCTATGTAGGTGAATGATCTAATATATGATAGAGGAAACATTTCTAGCTTTACTAATTTTACTTTACGCTCCATTATAATTGCGTTATTGCCTTTTGTTTGCCCAAACAGCTGTCTGAAATAAGATACCAGATGGTTTGGGAATAAAATAAGTTCATAAAATATGATTTAACTTAAATTTATGAGGGGTATGACAGAGATATTTCTAAACACAAAAGGGGTTGGTCGTTGACTTTGGAACTGAAACATTTACAATCATATGCACATCATCACACATACCAAAGACAGAGACTTATGACAAACTGGTAGCAATGCCAACATTACATTTTTTCATTGACACCATCTGTTATCGTACAAAGATTTATGCACAAAAACAGAAATGAACACATTTTTGTTTCATCTGTGAAGAAAGAGAGAGAATTACAGTGCTACTAAACTCCTACTTCACATGCTGTAAGGTGATTTGCTCTGTAGTGCTATATATGACAATCCACAGAGCTTCCTCTTTTCTGAGCCTAATTTAATTTTTTACTGCACAAGACAAGCATGAGCAATTTCAACCTGACATAATGTCTATGTTAGTGCCACACATACAGCCTTTCAAAGGTAGAGAACATTTGTGTTAACTAGTAATTCAAATATACAGAGAACATTGCAAAATTATACCAGGCTTATTCAGTAAAGTTGTATTAATAAAATTGACATGAATCTTCATGCCAACTCTCATGCACCAACTTTGTGTACAGGGGTAGCATATAAGAGGAGCATACTGACCCCCTGCTACATTAATATTAGCTATATGCCATTTCACGTACAATATTTAATTCCTGAATAAGGATGAGGCCCCCCCAAAAAATGTGCCCTACTTTTTAAAGCTGAACTGCAGGCATGTATAAATGAAACAAATGCATGCAGCTCTGCATCCAAAATACACCATAAAATGTATTTTTGTGAATACAAGCTGTGTTCCTGAATTTGTACTGACATCAGCCTCCTGCAATCCACTGTACAGAGCACACACTGGGAGAGGGATAAGCAGCACAAGGAGCCAATCAGTTTCACTACTGCCCTTATGCGCTAGGAAGAGACATGCTGATAGGAAGGCAGAGGACAGAGAGCCTGCTGCTTTTCATTTCACTGTCCAATCACAGCCTAAAGTAGGGGCAAGAATTGTTTTATATAACTGTCACTTTGTTTTATATAACTGCAAAGTGAAGAGCAAGGATGGGGAGAGATGTACCTCCTCCCTTTCCTTTTTTCTCCTCCTTCCCTTTTGGCCCCACCTTTATGCCTTGGCTTGCCCATCAGCAGGGACTGGCTTCTGCTGGGAGTTTGCTGTATGAATGAGAGTGGAGTATACCTCCTCCCTTCCCCTCTTTCTCCTCCTTCCCTTTTGGCCCCACCTTTATTGCTTGGCTTGCCCATCAGCAGGGACTGGCTTCTGGTGGGATATTGCTGTATAAATGAGAGTGAAGTATATTTTGTCAGGTAAGTTCCACCACAAAATGGCCATCTGTATGGGACCACCAACAAAACAAATGTTTTGTTTCTTGTTTAATTGTCCTACTCAAAGCTTTGCATGGCCTTTACTAAACCAGAACTCTGACTAGTGGAAAGCAAAGTTTTGACCTCTGGACCCAATATCCTCCGAAGCATGATGATTGTGAAGCACAGGAAAATAAATGACAATTACACATAATTCCTTTCTTCTTTAACCACTTGCTGACCATATGCTGTCTATATACGGCAGCAAGGCAGCTCTTCTGTGCAGAATCACATACCTGTACATGATTCTGCACTTCCAGGTCTAGGGTGCGCAATCACATTGCTGGCGACCCACTCCCACTGTGATTGGACTCAGCGGGAGCCAATCAGCAGGTCGGGCAGACGCGATGTTCGCCGGGACCCATCAATTGTTCAGGACACAGGCAGAACGGCGGTCTGCCTATGTAAACAAGGCAGATTCATGTTATGTGAGAATGGAAGGTAGTGACCCTGTGTTCCTACAAAGCAGGAACACGGATCTATACCTTTCCATAGTGCAAGCACCTCCACACAGTTGGACCCCATACACACTATTAGATTTTCTGCAGATTTTTGTCTGCAGATTTACCAAAACCATGTAGTGCAAGCGCCTGCCTGATTGCATACAAATTGAAACTCTTATGCCGCGTACACACAGTTGGATTTTCCAACGGGAAATGTTGGATGTGAGCTTGTTGTCGGAAAGTCTGACCGTGTGTATCCTCCATCGAACATTTGCTATCGGACTTTCCGCCAACAAATGTTTGATAGCAGGTTCTCAAATTTTCCGCCAACAAAACTTTGTTGTCAGAAAGTCTGATCATGTGTACACAAGTCCGTCGCACAAAAGTTCACGCATGCTCGGAATCAAGCAGAATGAGCCACACTGGCTATTGAACTTCTTCTTTTTTCTCAGCTCATCGTACGTCTTGTATGTCACCACGTTCTCACGTTCGTAATTGTTGGCTAACATTTGTGTGACCGTGTGTATGCAAGACAAATTTGAGCCAACAACCTTCAAACAAAAACCCACGGTTTTGTTGGTGGAAAGTCTGATCGTGTGTACGCGGCATTGAGGTTTTACCTCATATTATATGGTTTTGGTAAATCTGAAGACAAAAATCTGCAGAAAAGCTATAAGTTGCTGATCGTCTACATTACTAGCAAAAAAAAAATTCTGTAAATCTATCCAATGGTTTGTAGATGCTATAACTTTTGCGCAAACCAATCACTTTACGCTTATTAGGATTTTTTTTAATCAAAAACATGTAGCAGAATACATATTGGCCTAAATTGATGAAGAAATTAGATTTTTAATTTTTTTTTATTGGATATTTTATAGCAGAAAGTAAGAAATATTGTTTTTTTTTTTTCAAAATTGTCAATCTTTTTTTTGTTTATAGCGCAAAAAATAAAACCACAGAGGTGATCAAATGCCACCAATAGAAAGCTCTATTTGTGAGAAAAAAGGACATCAATTTTGTTTGGGTACAACATTGCACGACCGCTCAATTGTCAGTTAAAGCGACTCAGCGCCATATCGCAAAAAATGGCCTGGTCAGGAAGGGGTTAAATTCTTCCAGGGCTGAAGTGGTTAAGCAAAGACAGCTGGTGCTTTCTCATGAAGCTCTTCATCTTGGTCAGTCTGCAATATTGAAAAATGCAGTGCATGTACAAAGGAACATAGGTCTTTATAATGGTGAAACAGTAAAGAAATCACTAGTTAACCACAGGTGCCTTGAAACACAAACGTCCATAGATGGATGTGAATGTCCAACCGCACAGGAGGTGTAAGTACTCCAAGGGGTGGTGATGGTCTGATGGTTGTCAGAAAACACCTGGCATCATACAGAGACTTCCCAACCGAGAAACTGGGTCCCAATGGGTCATTCAGAGAAAGTGCAAAAAAGCCTCTTACCAGATCCTGTGGATTCCCATGTCAGCGACAGGGAATCGCATGCGCAGTTTGTCACAAATGACGTGGAATGGGAGCTCAGGAATCGCCAATCCCTTGGATTGTGGTCTGTATGGATCTCGGCCGGCAACCGGATGGGTCCTCACAACGAACCGTCCTCACACCGAACAGTCCCAGCGTGCATCAGGAGTTTCACAAACGGTCCCCCGAAAGGAGCAGTTGGAGGGACTGGATCTCATGTGGTAAATGTGGAAACAAAAAGAATGTGCCTCCACATGGTGCAGATAAAAAAGGGTGTTTTTATTGACAAAAACGACCATACACAAATAAAAGCGTGATCACGGTGGATAAAAGCAAATGGGCAACAAAGAGAGTGGTGTATGTACAGCGACTAAGTGTCCACCTACCAGGGTAATTGTCTCTATGGCAGAGATTGACCCCTCTTACATAAGGCTTGAACAATAATCCATTAAGAAACCATATGATCTAGGTACTTGAGCTGACCATACACTGCCCCGAGAGTCAACCATTACTAACGTCTATACTATATCTATTTAAATATCTATATCTATACTATATATCTATATGTATACTCAACAAGGATAACCCAGTATTCTGGGCGAACACTAGACTCTGTCTATCTAATACACATGTGTTCAAGCACAAATGATATTATATGTATAAAATCTGTGGAAAGTAGATATTTCCAATAATGTTCTAATTGTTATTCACATGCTTCACTCCCAGTGAAGACTGTTACATGACCTGATATTCTGACTCACATATGTTATCATTACCTGTATGAACTATTGTATATCTTTGCTTGAAATAAAGCTTTTGGGAAATATATAATAATATAATATTACAAAAAACATTTGCAACAACAAATTTTAGTTTAAAGCTGCACTACACTCATATTTGTGATGCAGATACCCTGAAATTATAAGATTAAATTGTGCATGCATGCATACATACCTAGTCTCTTCCTCAACATTAGGCCGGGTTCACAGCATGGGTTCTGGTGCATTCCTGTATACTGGTTCAGGTGCGATTCAGGTCAGAATTTTAGCCTGAATTTGCACCTGAACTGGACCCAAAGACACACAAGACTCTTTTTCATTTCGGACTGCGGCTGCCCCGGATATGTGTGAACTGACTCCATTAAGAGCTGGTCAAGCTTACCTGTCATGCAAATTGGATTGTGAACTGACTCCATTAAGAGCTGGTCACGCTTACCTGTCATGCAAATTGGATGCGGTGAAACCCGCATCCAACTCGCATATGTGTGAACCCGGCCTGAGAGATTGGTGGTGAATATGATGTTACCATCTTGTAAAAGTAAAGTAACCATTCCCTCACTGGAAGTTCTCTGTAAAAATTACTGTAATTCTTTGCCAGGGACTAGGCATTTAATATAGCGTATTTAACTAGCCCCAAGCTGCCCTCTCTTCTGCTTTTGCACGGTATCTGCACAGCAGCTGAAAAACCTGGTAAATTCAAAAGTCATACCGTTTTGCAAGTATGCATGCATGCACTATTTGCATTTGTTCTAAATGCTTACATTAAAAAAAAATTAACATTATTTAGAAAGGCATGAAAGAAAACATAAAAAAGTTTAGCTCCTCTTTAGAGTAGCCATGCAATAATGGCCTTGACCAAAAAGCTCTACTTCTTTCACCCTTTTAGCTATACAAACTGCAACAGGGAAAGCTAAAGAAGAGCAAGTAAAATGCATGCTGTTTCTAAATCCATGTACACAAAGTAAAAACCATTTTAATATCCAATAACCCTAAGGCAATACATACCTAAAGAGTAAGCAAATCCATCCTTTTTATTATCTCTAGTGACACTGAAAGATTAAACAGTTAAACCTCAACTATTTTAGAGACACTATGACCAGCGGCAAAACACGATACTGCTAAGATAAAGCATGTTTGAAATAAAAAACAATTCTAACACAACAGCAAAATCAAATAGCTGCTCCAAGAGAACAAATACCAAGACTAAAGTGCTTAGAAGAAAACCGAGATCTGAATATTCAGATAATGGAGCAACAAAAATATCTGAAGAGATGATTACATCTTCAGTATTTGCAGGAATTCTTTTAGGGGTTGCTTTAAGACATTACTGTATTTTCCGCACTATAAGGCGCACCTAAAAGCCTTATATTTACCTCCAAATGGGCCGTGCGCCTAATAATCCGGTGCGCCTAATATGTGCACTGAGTTCCAAAATAATTTCCCACTCTGACACAGGGACGTACGCTGGCAGCGATAAACCAACCACTCCACTTTGAAGGAGATCTACAATCTAAATAAATCCATCAAACCCCTTTTACACCTGGGCACTAGCACACTGTTGATGCGCTTTGAGTCTCCGCCTGGAGCCACATCATGTGGGTTCCTACTCCAGTGCTACACGGCTGGTGTGTGTATCGCTGTGTGAGCGGAGCCCCCCCGGTCTCAGTGAGACTACTGACTATCCCCGTACGGAACGGGGAGTCGTTCGTCCCTTCACATGAACTAAATCTCCAGCGCAGTGTGGCCGGTGTTTCTCCTACCTGTGAGCTGGGCGATCTACTTTTGGTGATACCGCTGATCATTCCTGCAGGGACCAGTAAGTTTTACTTACTAATTTGGCATTGCCTGCAGATACCGGACATTAAGCAAGCTTTAATTAAAGCCCATATACACGGCCTGGGTAAGGGTAGTGCATTTACCCCCCACGGCTTTTGTTTGCTTGTTTTTTTGTAGACCGTATGTTTTGAGATGTGCCTTATAATGCAGTGCGCCTTATGTATGGTCAAGTACAGAAATAGTCCCCGTAATTGAGACTGTGCCTTATAATCCGGTGCACCTTATGGTGCGGAAAATACGGTAGTTAGCACAAGAAAACATGTCCCTTGTGAAAAAAGGGACAATAGCATTTGTAACTGTAAAAGGATGTTTGAATTTCTGGAATTTCTCATTACAGTAGAGAGCCCATTCCCACACCATGCAGAGTGCACTTGGAGCTTACTATCTGTGACAGTTATGCAGTAAGAAAATATGGTTAGTTAATAGCCACACATTGTATAACAGAGGCGAAAAAGTCAGAGCAAGGGCAGTAGGCATCACAAAGTGTCTTAGACCTTACATTGATCCATAATAGGAAAGTCAGAGTGGCTACCATTTGTTTGACCACCTAAAACAAATGAGACTTTAAAACTAAAGCTTGGCCATACAGAAAAATACACATTGAAATAAATATATTTAAACTGCCCTACCTAACAAAATATTTCTAATTCTGATCTGCCCCTTCCTTAATTCACATGCTCCTACCAAACAGTAAAGCCAAAAAAAAGACATCATTTTTTTATAAGCTCAATAATTAAAATGTAATATGTTGCAGTAGCTTCTTTCAGTCCTTTATTTTCATCTTGAAATTCTGCTAGTAACATACTTCCAGTCCTAGAATGACAACAATCAAATACTGCACTGTATTTATGAAGGTGAAGCATCGCAACCCTTATGATTTAAAGGAAAAACACTTTCTCCTCTATTACTATATATTGATTTTATATAGACTTTATATGTATACATCAGCGCACCTCTTAGTCAGTGAGGGAACTTTAGAAATAATTTCTACTAGCTATATAGATCTTTTTTAGTTTTTTTTCTTTTAAAGTGACACTAAAGCTTTGTTTTTTTTTTTTTTTAAATAACAGACATGTCCTACTTACCTCCACCGTGCAGCTTGTTTTGCACAGAGTGGCCCCGAACATCCTCTTCTGGGCTCCCTCGGTGGCTTTCGCGGGTCCTCCCTACATTAGATAACCCCCTGGGAGGAGTGCTCTCCCGGGGGGTTACCTTGCAGGCGTGCTCCCGAGTCATTAATTCGGCGTCCATAGAAGCCGAATGTATGACTCGGCCCCGCCCCCCGGTGCCCAGGTCATTGGATTTGATTGACAGCAGCGGGAGCCAATGGCTGAGCTGCTATCAATCCATCCAATCAGGACCTAAAACACCGGCTTTTGCTGGTGTGCTCATCGCCGGGATGAGATAGAGGGGGTATGGGTAAGTAGAATGGGGGCTCGGGGGGGGCTGCAGCATTACAGGAGGTTTTTCACCTCAATGCAAAGAATGCATTGAGGTGAAAAACCTCAAAGGTTTACAACCTCTTTAACTTTTATACTCGCTCACAAGATGTTGGGGTTACAAAGGAGTAGAAACTGTTAATCTAGCAGTGTAAAAAGTTAGTAAATAAGATGAAGCTGTGTTCAAGTTCATTTATTTTTTTGTTTATATGATAGTTGTTAGAAGGAACTCATTAAAGGCATTATGGGGGACCTGACAACCATTAAAAAATATATGCAAAGAGGATAAATGCTCTAAATCCTTTTAACACATAGCCCCAAACAGCTGAACGGCCCCTTTAGGAACAGCTATACCTTTATATTACCCAAATTTGCTTCCCACCCCCCAAGCTTCACTTCGCTATCCCCCCTGTACAGTTACTTACTGACATCCAATGCAGTGCTGCAGCCTCATTCCCTGTTTACATCTCATCTGATGAAAATATGTTTAGCAGTGGTCTAACAATGACCTAACCTAAACCTACTCACTCATTTACTCACTTTGCCCTGTGCCAGAAGTCTATAAGTTGTCAGCAAGCAATACCGTGCTAACATTTTGCAGGATAATACCCTAGTATTCAAAAATTGTGCACTATATATTGCTTTGTTCACCACCAACAAAAGGCATGTATACATGCAGAGATACAAAAGAAAGCATCATATTATTGGAGAGAATGAATGCTATTCATCCTCGTTGGTGTGAGTTCAGTTTTAGTAAATCAGGCCCAAAGACTTCAGTAACAAGATCCCCCTTCCAGAATATCCAGTTCTAGCCACCCTTCCACAGAAGCAAGTGCTTTCTGTTGATTTTAGTAGCATAAAATAGATTCGAAATCCAATATGAGAAGCGGGAACTTTTCAGAAATAGCTATACAGGTGGATGAAACTGAGACATAATAGCTGACTACTTTTGTCCAAAGGACCCAAGAATCCAATAGCTACATCAAAATGCCATTTCTAAGCAGGCTAACTCTTTACTTCAAAAAGAATCAAAATTTTGAGTTTCTTGCCAAATGGTAGTCATGGCCCCCATTTGTAATCCTTTCATGACCAGCAGTTATTGAAACCTGAATGCAAATTTATCAATCTAAGTATGCACTGTTTTAGCGATACAGTATATAAGGGTTTTAATTGGCACACAATGTTAATAAATACTTATCTTATACATTCTATTTTAAGCTAACACATGAACAAAACATGTAAAAAAATATATAGTTTTAGTTTGTTTGATGTGTGACATATTTTCTAATAATATTCCAAATTTTTGCTAAATTACTTTCTCCTATTTATTCTGAGTAAAAGGACTCAAAATATGTGTAGGCTTTGATAAATGTGTAATTTGTCTATTGAATATTTGATTAAGTAGTTTTTCAATATAAACATAGAAGATATTTATACAGTAATGGTTTCATTGAACTCTTAGCTGTGTGCTAAGAGAAACATTAATCAAAGGTATAAAACATTTGAAGATGATGCACAAAACCCATAGAGACATGTCAAAATGCATAAGACGTGTTATGTAATAAAGGGGCCTGGAGGCGTGGTGAGCTTGGGTGCTGACTTACTACCAAGAAACATATAAAACTGTCCAAGCATGACAATAATTGGAACATTACTAAAGAGGAACATAAATTCAACATAGATAACATGAATATACTGAAGTCTTGTAATAACCCTTATTGAGTTCAGATATAAGAATCATTAGAACATAGGAGTAATCAGGAAGTGATACAGAGGGGCTAGAAGAGGAAACAAACTGGTCTGGATAATTTAGCAGTTGAGGAACCATTTGCAATAACAAAACGTTTGAATAAGTAGGTCCACTTCTTCTTTATTATAAGTAGACTGTATATAATTCCTCCATGTGAAGTAGAATCTGGAAGTTATCAAATCAAGATTGAGTTGCACTTCCAGTTTTTATTTGAGAATATACAGATGAATGAAGATTTACCTTCTGAAATAGTGGGGGCCTATGAGTTGCTCTATTATTGTAACAAAATGTATATGGGGGTATGGCGCTCCCTTATGGGGGGTATATAAGTGATACAGTAAGTGCTGATATGGATATAATATATTAATCAATATATGCCATACGCAAAAGGTGCAAACCTCATAAATGGATTAAACTCTAAAAAAAATATTTTTAAATAGTGAGACCAAAAAACATGTGATGAAAACACCCCTATAATACGTTCACATATAATAACAGGTGTAAATAGTGGTCAATAGCAGGTAGTGACCACTAGGTGCTACTACTATGCAACTTGTGTGATGAGTACAAATGTGTTCCAATCGTGAATGACAGATATTGCCAATCGATAAATTAATAAAGGAAAAAATATTTTTAAGTGAAAATAATAAAATATTTATAATAGAGTAAAATAAAAAATGCACAAGAGTCTATTCGAAGATGATATATTCCCAAGATGTAGATAACATGACAAAGTTCCAAAAGCTTTAGTGACTGTAGTGCCCACAGAGGAGAATATCCGTGACTTCTGTGCTCTCCCTTTTGGCTCCCCACTCACCAGCTCCCAATACCCCTGCAGGGGTGACAGACACTTTAAGATCCCAATGCCGTTCTCTTGGTAGGTATCCCGTGGTTGCTGCGATATGGTATCCTCTCTCCCAGGACTTCCAGGTCACTCCTCCATATCACCTTGTCAGCTTAATCCACGTCCAAGAAGGAGATCGCCAGAGAAATCCTCATAAGAAAAGATGCCACCTCATAGTGTAGTATGATTAAAAGCTTTATTAAAATAATAATCCCTGAAAGCGAAAAAATAAAATCCACAAAACACTACACTATGGGTGAAGCCGAAACTAGGAAGTGCTTTCCCGCAGCGTGCGGTCCAGCTGCGTTCCAAGCTCTCTCGCTCTGTACCCGGAAATGACGTAAGTGCGTAGCTCCGCCTTACGCATTTCGTCATCGACGTTGTCAAAGGCGGCGCCATCTTACTACACCTCACAGGTTATATGGTAAGCGGACATGCTGGGTCCTCCCTTCTCCCATCGCTGTAGGAACTGTGATTGGATATTCAATCATAAAGCCCTCCCTCCAGGTGCAACCCCATTGGAAGAACCACAGTCCAGATCCTTATGTCCGTAGGCAGAAATAGTTATCACGGACCCATGCATCTCCGCTAACCCTTACATAGATTGGCAGACATATTTCTCGCAGAGTGATATTGACATCATACATCTATTAATATATAATTTATTAATATGTAATACAAGTTAGAATTGGTTAAAGTATCCAGGTAAGTATATCACATAGACAAAATCCTCAGTGGTGAGTTATGGTACTACATATTAACCAACTTACAAACCCAGTGCCTATCTTGTAAAAGTGGGATAAAGTTAAATGCAAGACTGAGTCCCAATCAAGGTGTGTTTACATATAGAAGTAAAAGAGAAAGTTTTGAGTGTTCATTACTGTCCTTTATGAATACCAGCCTCAGGTCTCCAAGCACGAAAAGAAAAAATTTTTTACATCTGAGACTTCAAAACTAATACAGGCCGGTGTTTCTAAAACCATCCAAGCCACTCAAATGTGAATACAAGGGATATCAATAAAAAAGATGGTTTACAGACGTCCCTATGTTAGACCGATATATTGCTGGGTACAAGTGTTATATAGGCATCTATAACTGCAGAGCACTAATTCACATGGGTAATGTCCCACATACAGAAGCCTCCCAGTGGTATATTCCGGTAGTACACTCTGCCCACGCAGACCCAGATATTACTTAGTAAACCTTCTCCAATATAGTATCAGCAACCCCGAGGGGGGCCCTTTATTATGTTCTGGGATGTTAAAAAATGCTGGGATTTGAAGTACATAATATCATCCCGGGGATACAGATTGCATTCAGGACATAAAGATTATAAAAGGAAGCAGCATGAAGGACATTATTAAAAAGGTATATACATATATGGAAGCAATATCCATATACGTAAGAGTTACACATAGCCCCGCATATATAGGTATAGATACCACCGCCTACCCCCATATATGCACATATTGCCTAATTATTTCTGTATATTGATGGTATTAAGTGTGTATGCTGTGTTCAAACCCATACATCAACCCCATGGTTTTCCCACTGCTGTCCCTTATTCCACTATTTATCTCCCAGGCCATGTATTGCAAGAGCAGTGGATTAATCACCTGATAACATGGTGTAATATTACATACTACCCCCTTTTTTAAACAAAAACAGGCAAAAAGCAAAGAACAAACATCAGAGAGAACGTGGGGGAGTTTAGTTTAAATATTGCTACCATTAAATAGGTCAAGGGTTAGCTATAAAACAGTTGAGGTCTATATCCAAATTCAGGCCTCTAGGGGCAATAGACCTCAACCGATATATCCACCCTGTCTCATTCCTAGAGACCAGCGTTTCTTTATTACCCCCTCTCCAGTGGTTTTTCACCTGGTCAATGCCATAAAAAATAAGGCCACTTGGATCTTTTTGATGGAATTCAGCAAAATGCCGTGATAAATGATGTTTAGGGAACCCTTTTTTTAAATTTTTAATATGTTCCCGTATTCTGACATAGAGGGGGCGGGTGGTTCTTCCCACGTACTGTAAATGGCAGGGGCATTCAATAATATAGGTAACATGGGTGCTATGACAGGTTATCAACTCCTTAATCTGATATTCTTTATGGTCTACAGTTGACCTAAACTTTTCCTTCTTTCTTGGTTGGGGTTTACTAACTCTACAAGGTAGACATCTGCGACATCTGTAAAACCCTTTCATATTAGGTATGATATGGGTTTGCTTAGGGGGATCAATGACATTATGTACAAGATGGTTACGAAGGGTAGGTGCTTTCCTATATACAAACTTCGGTTTAGTGGGAAGGACTTTAGCTAATACACAATCCTCTTTTAAAATGGGCCAATATTTCTTAATGATCCGTTCCACATACTTATATTGGTTATTGAACCCTGTAATAAATGTTATCTCCGCCTGATCATTTTTGGCCCTACTTTTCTTCTTAAGTAGTTAGTTTCTGTCCATGTTCTTGATCTCCTGTTTCAACTTATCCAGATTTTCCTGTGGGTATCCCTTCTCTTGGAACCGCTGGATAAGAATATCTGCCTGGACGTCAAAGTCTTCAGGTGTATTACAATTTCTCCGTATCCTTAGTAGTTGGCCTTTCGGAATGTTGGATTTCCACTTCGGATGATGGCAGCTTGAAGTAGGTATGTATCCGTTCCGATCTGTACTTTTAAAAAAACTGCGGGTATTGAGGGAGTCCCCTGCTTTGAAGATTTCCAGGTCCAGATAGTCAATTGCCTGCAGGTTCCACTTGCCCGTGAACGTGATCCCATACCTATTCATATTCAGCTCTTCAAGAAATTTCTCAAAACTATCCGTTGTGCCATCCCACAAGATGATTAAATCATCAATATATCTGCGGTACATTTTAATTTGGGGGATATTTATGTTATAGATATATTCCTCCTCCCACATGTTCATGAACAGGTTTGCAACACTTGGTGCATATCGTGCCCCCATTGCAACACCTTTAGTTTGTACAAAATATTCCTTGTTGTACCAAAAGTAATTGCATTCCATTGCCATTTTTAGGCCTTCCCGAATGTAATTGATCTGCCCCTGTCTCATTGCTGTGTTCTCATATAGAGCCTTTTCTACTGCAAGCAATCTATCTTTTTGTTCAATGCTTGTGTACAATGAGTTGACGTCTATTGTTGCCAGTACCCAGTTTTCTGTACCTTCTTCGATGAGCTGTAAACTGTCACGCAGGTATGATTTCCCTTGCTGTACCAGAGGTTTCAGGTATTTATCTAGGTATTCCCCTAATCTTGAAAAGATCGAGTTTATGCCACTGATAATGGGCCTTCCAGGTGGTTTATGCAATCTTTTGTGGATCTTCGGTGTGTAATATATCACAGGGGTCTTTGTAGAATTAGAGAATAAGTATTCTGCTTCTTTAGCATTCAATATCCCCATAGCCTTTCCTTTAGTGATATACTTCTTTAGTTTTTCCTCATATTTTTTCTTTGGGTTCGTTTTAAGTTTCTTATACGTGTTTTCCACATTTAATAGGTTGCCCATCTCTTCTTGATAGTCTTTTTTGTCCAAGATAACCAGTCCTCCTCCTTTGTCGGCCGGCCGTAGAACTACCTCATGTCGTTTCCCTAATTCTTTGATGGTCCTCCAGATATTTTTTCTCTTTCTTTCCCTACTTTTCAGATTTCTCAAATCTTCCTCTACCATTTTCTTAAAAGCAGTCAGGCACTGACTGCCTGGCGTCTTTGGATTGAAGGTAGAGTTGTTCCTGAGATTGGTTTGAATATATTCTGGATTTTCCTTAATCCTAATATCTGTATTCATAACAAAATGTTTTTTCAGGTTAAGCTTCCTCATGAACTTTTGAAGGTCAATATAGGCCTCAAACTTATCCAAGGCCTTATCTGGTGCGAATTTTAGGCCCAAATCCAGCACCTGGAGTTCTTCAGCTGTAAATGTTACATTGCTTAAGTTATAAATGCCTTTTCCTAGTACACTCTCCTTCTTTTTCTTTCTGCCTCCTCTGCATCCTCTTGTCTGCCTCTTCTTACCGGGTTTCTTCGCATCTCCTCTGTATTCCTTCTCTGGCCGTATTCCTGCCCATAATTGGGGTTCTTCCTCTCTCCATATCCTCGATTTATGGTTGGGGTTTGTTCTTCTCCAGTTCCCCATTGATCTTCTCTCTGCATATTGCCTCTGTTCGCATTCATTCCTCTCCATCCATAGACCCTGTAAGGAGGGCGGGTCTTCCATCTTCCTGGAGGTCTGTTTCTCTGTCCTCCATGAAAATCCCTCTCCTCCCTCGAGTCTCTTCTATAAGAGGGATTGGAATCATACTGGTTTCTCAGAGGTGAGAATCTGTTGTGTGTAGGTACATTATACCTTACATTACTAGGTGTCCTATGTTCATGGGGTCTTTGATGACTTGCCCTTCTGTGATTAGATCTATCCAGAGCCCTATTGAGAGGTCTTGATCTCCCACGGTTCCTACCATTAGAATACTCTGGGGATAAGAATTGGGAATTATCAGCCATCAATTCCATCATCCGGCCTCCAATAGTTTCATCTGGGCTCTCATCCATGCTGATGTCATCCATTTCATCATTCTGATCTCTCATCATTGATTGCCACTTGTATACTTTCTCATTCCTATAATCAAGGACATCCCTCTTAAATTTCTTTTGTTTTTTTGCCTGGATCTCCCCATCATATTTTTTGATGATTTCCTGGAGTTCCTTTTCTTTATCCTTATATTCCCTTTGAGTAGAAAAGGGTGCTAACATATTTTTAATCTCTATAATATTTGCTTCTATGCCCCTTAGTTTAAATTGTCTTCTCTTGACAATATTTCGAAGCAACTCTCCCTCACACTTGTTGAAGAAAGAGTACCAGTCACCCATAAGGTCTCTATCATCAATATTGTCATTCGGGTGCAAGTCCCACCTCAGTCTTCTAGGGGTCATTTTTTCAGTAATATACATATCTAAGGTGGCAATGTCCCACCACACTCTCCACTGCTTTTCCATAGCATGTCTGAGCTGCCTGATGAGGCTATGCATATCCTGCGTGTTGGTGACTTGTTCCTGACTAAACACGCCCCCTAGGTCTATATTTCTGCTAGTCATATACCCAAAGATGTCCATAGCTGCAGAGTATATTCCCACCCTGAGGTGGTCAAGTTATATCAAAGCCACAAAGTCTCTGCGCTTAGGACAGAGGACAGAGGGGAGAAAGAAGAAGATGGAAGAGGTCGGGCGGGGGGGGGGTACACACTTAATACCATCAATATACAGAAATAATTAGGCAATATGTGCATATATGGGGGTAGGCGGTGGTATCTATACCTATATATGCGGGGCTATGTGTAACTCTTACGTATATGGATATTGCTTCCATATATGTATATACCTTTTTAATAATGTCCTTCATGCTGCTTCCTTTTATAATCTTTATGTCCTGAATGCAATCTGTATCCCCGGGATGATATTATGTACTTCAAATCCCAGGATTTTTTAACATCCCAGTACGTAATGAAGGGCCCCCCTCGGGGTTGCTGATACTATATTGGAGAAGGTTTACTAAGTAATATCTGGGTCTGCGTGGGCAGAGTGTACTACCGGAATATACCACTGGGAGGCTTCTGTATGTGGGACATTACCCATGTGAATTAGTGCTCTGCAGTTATAGATGCCTATATAACACTTGTACCCAGCAATATATCGGTCTAACATAGGGACGTCTGTAAACCATCTTTTTTATTGATATCCCTTGTATTCACATTTGAGTGGCTTGGATGGTTTTAGAAACACCGGCCTGTATTAGTTTTGAAGTCTCAGATGTAAAAAATTTTTTCTTTTCGTGCTTGGAGACCTGAGGCTGGTATTCATAAAGGACAGTAATGAACACTCAAAACTTTCTCTTTTACTTCTATATGTAAACACACCTTGATTGGGACTCAGTCTTGCATTTAACTTTATCCCACTTTTACAAGATAGGCACTGGGTTTGTAAGTTGGTTAATATGTAGTACCATAACTCACCACTGAGGATTTTGTCTATGTGATATACTTACCTGGATACTTTAACCAATTCTAACTTGTATTACATATTAATAAATTATATATTAATAGATGTATGATGTCAATATCACTCTGCGAGAAATATGTCTGCCAATCTATGTAAGGGTTAGCGGAGATGCATGGGTCCGTGATAACTATTTCTGCCTACGGACATAAGGATCTGGACTGTGGTTCTTCCAATGGGGTTGCACCTGGAGGGAGGGCTTTATGATTGAATATCCAATCACAGTTCCTACAGCGATGGGAGAAGGGAGGACCCAGCATGTCCGCTTACCATATAACCTGTGAGGTGTAGTAAGATGGCGCCGCCTTTGACAACGTCGATGACGAAACGCGTAAGGCGGAGCTACGCACTTATGTCATTTCCGGGTACGGAGCGAGAGAGCTTGCGGGAAAGCACTTCCTAGTTTCGGCTTTTGTGGATTTTATTTTTTCCCTTTTGGGGATTATTATTTTAATAAAGCTTTTAATCATACTACACTATGAGGTGGCATCTTTTCTTATGAGGATTTCTCTGGCGATCCCCTTCTTGGACATGGATTAAGCTGACAAGGTGATATGGAGGAGTGACCTGGAAGTCCTGAGAGAGAGGATACCATATCGCAGCAACCACGGGATACCTACCAAGAGAATGGCATTGGGATCTTAAAATGTCTGTCACCCCTGCAGGGGTATTGGGAGCTGGTGAGTGGGGAGCCAAAAGGGAGAGCACAGAAGTCACGGATATTCTCCTCTGTGGGCACTACAGTCACTAAAGCTTTTGGAACTTTGTCATGTTATCTACATCTTGGGAATATATCACCTTCGAATAGACTCTTGTGCATTTTTTATTTTACTCTATTATAAATATTTTATTATTTTCACTTAAAAATATTTTTTCCTTTATTAATTTATCGATTGGCAATATCTGTCATTCACGATTGGAACACATTTGTACTCATCACACAAGTTGCATAGTAGTAGCACCTAGTGGTCACTACCTGCTATTGACCACTATTTACACCTGTTATTATATGTGAACGTATTATAGGGGTGTTTTCATCACATGTTTTTTGGTCTCACTATTTAAAAATATTTTTTTAGAGTTTAATCCATTTATGAGGTTTGCACCTTTTGCGTATGGCATATATTGATTAATATATTATATCCATATCAGCACTTACTATATCACTTATATACCCCCCATAAGGGAGCGCCATACCCCCATATACATTTTGTTACATACGTTAGCCCTCTTTGAGGGCTTAACCAGGGGAGGCAGCACACCTTATTATTTCTCTCCTCTTCTTAGCTTTCTCCACTTCCCTCTTCCTTCTCCCCCCCCCCGCCCGACCTCTTCCATCTTCTTCTTTCTCCCCTCTGTCCTCTGTCCTAAGCGCAGAGACTTTGTGGCTTTGCTCTATTATTGTAGCCTCCTTGGCGGTATGATTATGTCAGATTTTTGCGTCTCAAAGCAGTACATTGTTTTGCCTAGAAATTTGGGCGTTTTATATTGTAGGCCTGTAATTCTTAGGAATAACTCACCTAAATCTGTCCAAACAAGAGTCTAGTAGACATCCCGGGTGTGATAAAACTTGAAACACTAAATCATAAATTATAATATAATTAATAACTATAAATAATTATAAAAAATAATAATAATAAAAATGAATTTCCCCACGATTCACTATTGCTCACTTCTGCAAGTTTTCTATTTTATATCGCTATTTTATAGCTGGTCTAAAACCACTTTTGATGTAAGGGGACACTTTTTGGTTGCCATGGACAATCTCAAGTTTCCAGGCAGAAAAAACAGCATATATAATATAAAAGTGCAGACAGGGCACTGGACAAACCAGTAGGGACAAAGGGAAGATGGAATTATTTCATACAGTAATGTAATATTTAAGATTACAGTGTACTGTATGTGTTTTGAATTTAGTACTTTTTGAATTTGCCGCCAGGCTCCGCCCCCATGCGTCGCGATGCTCGCAGGGAATGGAGCCCGGCACACAGGACATCGGGCGGAGGACACAGCCCGTAGACACAGCGGGGGGACATCGCAGGATCCTGGGAAAAAGGTAAGTACATTGCACCAGGACCCTGAGATGCAATCCCGAGTGTGGCTCGGGGTTACCACTAATGGTACTGAAATTTAACCCCAAGCCACACTCGGGAATACCGCCAGGGAGGTTAAAATGCATATCC
The DNA here is from genome assembly GCA_037952925.1 of Lithobates clamitans. Lineage (NCBI taxonomy): Eukaryota > Metazoa > Chordata > Amphibia > Anura > Ranidae > Lithobates > Lithobates clamitans. The sequence goes on from JBBGZY010000081.1 coordinate 13,504,817, forward strand.
TGGCTGCTAGAAGACAGATGTGTATCCAACTGTGGTTGGACATTGTAAATGTCCCCAAAAACTTTAGGAGGCCATCCCTCTTAGCTAAACAGTAGTAGCAGAGGATCGTTGGAAAGAGGTATATGTGCAATAGTTTGGATGTCTAGTGTCCAGAACCTTGAAATCTTAGTACGGGACCATAGACAGTTAGACAATGTAGATTTAGGCAGATTGCATTTAGAAAAACTAGTTGCTCTCTGTCCTGCTGTCTGAGAGTTGTTGCAAAGTAAGTAATATAGACACAGTGAATGACTGGAGGAAGGTGGAACTACTGCACCAGGGTTTGAAATGCTTTGGGTTGAAGAGTATTGGTCAAGAAGAAAGAATTAGAGTCCAATCATTCCCATCTAGGAAAACCTTATAGTCCATGCCCTGTGGCAACATAGGCTTGTTTTAAAATGAAATGTAGTGAAAGATGTGTGGTGAAAGGCCCACTGCTTTTTGAGTTTCCCTCCAGGCAATAACAGTGTCTCTAGCCACCGTATTGTTGTGTAACTCTGAGGGTAGTGAGGACATTTTTGTATTCAGTATCCCTGACAGAGACCAGGAGGAGGTCATATGTGATTCTAGTTGGAAACTAGACTATCTGGATGACCCAGTGAGCCAATCTAGTACATGGCTAAGAAGGCAATGGGGTTAATTTACTAAAACCAAAGAGTGTAAAATCTGGTGCAGCTGTGCATGGTAGCCAATCAGCTTCTAACTTCAGCTTGTTCAGTTAAGCGGTTCGCACCAGAACATGGGAACAGGCAAAAAATTTGTGCAAACACGCGAATCCTATTAAAGTCTATGGAACATGAACATGAAAAATCAAAAGTGCTCATTTTTAAGGCTTATATGGAAGTTATTGCCATAAAATGTGTATGGGGACCCAGGTACTGCCCTAGGGGACATGTATCAATGCAAAAAAAGTTTTTAAAATGAACACGATTTTAATAATGCTTAAAGTGAAACAATAAAAATTATATATTCCTTTAAATACCTTGGGGGTCCCCTTAGTCTGCCTGTAAAGTGGCGCATCTGTCTGATGTATTTTACAGTGCTGCAGCAAAAGGACATTTCTAAAGAAAAAAAATTGCTTGTGGCTGTAATGTTTTGCCAGCCCCCGGCAATATAGATAAAAATCAAGGAAAAAATCGGTGTGGGTTCCCTCCAGTCCATACCAGGCCCTTCGAGTCTGGTATGGATTTTAAGGGGAACTCCATGCCTAAATTAAAAAAAATTGTCATGGGCCCCCCAAAATCCATACCAGACCCTTATCTGAGCATGCAGCCTGGAGGACAGGATGGGTGGACGAGCGAGCGCCCCCCCTCCTGAACCATACCAGGCCACATTCCCTCGACATAGGGAAGGTGCTTTGGGGTCCCCCCAAAGCACCCTGCCCCATGTCAATGGGGCAAGGGCCTCGTCCCCACAATCCTTGCCCAGTGGTTGTGGGGGTCTGCGGGTGGGGGGCCTATCAGAATCTAGAAGCCCCCTTTAACAAGGGGGCCCCCAGATCCCGCCCCCCCATGTGAATAGGTATGGGGTACATTGTACACCTACCCATTAACCAAAAAAAGTGTCAAAAAAGTAAAAACTACAAAAGACAGTAATAGACAATTTATTTATTAAGAAAGAAAAAAAAGTGTCCCGCGATGTCCATCCATCTTCAATCACTCAGCCCGATGGACGCAAAAAAATAGAAAAAAATTGAAAATACTCTGCCGACTGCTGCTTTTTCGCTGGGGCAGCTGTTATATAGGCAAGGGTGAGGCCACCCGCTGATGGAACCGGATGACCCCAGCCCCTCTGACAGGAAGTTAATGACGATGGATGTACATCGTGGGACACTTTTTAAAAATCTTTTTAATAAAGGAGTTGTCAAAAACTGTCTTTTGTGGTTTTTACCTTTTGACACTTTTTTTGGTGAATGGGTAGAGGTACAATGTACCCCTACCTATTCACATAGGGGGGGTTGGATCCCCTTGTTAAAGGGGGCTTCCAGATTCTGATAAGCCCCCCGCCCACAGACCCCACCAACCACCGGGCCAGGGTGGTGGGGACGAGGCCCTTGTCCCCATTAACATATATATACTACACTGCCTGCACTGTATATATAACTTATGAGCACAACTGTGTGTGTATATATATATATATATATATATATATATATATATATATATATATATATATATATATATATATATATATATATATATATATATATATATATATATATATATATATATATATATATATATATATATATATATATATATATATATATATATATATATAGGGTCATTTGGGTATTTTCTGCTGTCATTATGATTTAAAAAGAGTAAACACAGTTGATTGATAATAAATGCACTAAATATGAGTGAAAGGAAAGTTTTGTGTTATCATTCATATTCTCTTAAAAATGGCCAAGAATTCATAAATTCTGCCAGGGTATGTAAACTTATGAGCACAACTGTGTGTGTGTGTGTATATATATATATATATATATATATATATATATATATATATATATATACAGTATCTAACAAAATGAGTACACCCCTCACATTTTTGTAAAAATGTTATTATATCTTTTCATGTGACAACACTGAAAAAATTAATTACACTTTGCTACAATGTAAAGTAGTGAGTGTACAGCTTGTACAACAGTGTCAATTTGCTGTCCCCTCAAAAGAACTCAACACACAACCATTAATGTCAAAACCGCTGGCAACAAAAGTGAGTACACCCCTAAGTGAAAATTTCCAAATTGGGCCCAAAGTGTCAATATTCCAGCACTGCCTTAACCCTGTTGGGCATCGAGTTCACCAGAGCTTCACAGGTTGCCACTGGAGTCCTCTTCCACTCCTCCATGATGACATTACAGATCTGGTGGATGTTAGAGGCCTTACGCTCCTCCACCTTCCATTTGAGGATGAGAGCTTGTCTATTCACAGCACACCTCTGCAAGTTTATTTCATTCCTCTGCCTATTTGGATGGGGGGGATGTGCCTTTCCTCAGCTGTCACACAATGTATGCCCAGACTCCCCTCCCACTGCTGAAACAGTAAGCACATTTTCTAACAGGATGTACACTTTCTAAAGAGTCTAGAAAGCTGAAAACAGCACATATACATGTAAAATTTGGGGAGATTTGTTTTATCTCTGTGTATCATCTGAGGCTAAATAAAAAATGCAAATGTTGCTGCACCCAGGCCCGGATTTACTCCCTTTGCCGCCCCAAGGCTGTGCCCTTCAATGCCGCCCCCTCCCCCCCACACCACCAGAAAGAGCCCCCAGACATAATACGGTCAAAGACTGCAGACATGATACAAGAGATGGTCAGACTGCAATCATAGTACAGGAGATGGTCAGAGACGGCAGATATGATAAAGGAGATGGTCAGAGACTGCAGTTCCTATGGACATTAGTAGATAATGGCCGATCGGCCCTCTCACCTGACCCAGCGATACAGCAATGGTTCCTCTGATCAGGAGTCAGCTCACTCTGAATTGCCTGTGGCGACTCCGCTGGGTAGCACCCAGATCTGTATTCCTGCAATGACTCCATTCCTTTCCCTGCCAGGGATGGCGCCAGGCTGTGTGGCTTTCCCTCTGGTGGTGCAGGGCAGCGGGGTTCTCTCTCTAATGGTTTTCCCTCAGCACTGCCCTCTCCCTCTGGAGCCCTGGGTGTATTTTCTTGAGTGTAGACCCCCCAGGACAAACCACCCCCTTCCATTAGTACAGACCCTCCCCCCCAGGACAAACCCCCCACCATTAGTACAGAGCCCCCCAGGACAAACCCCCCTCCCTTCATTAGTACAGACCCCCCCAGGACAAACCCACCCCCTCCCTTAGTACAGACCCCCCCGGGACAAACCCACCCCCCTCCCTTAGTACAGACCCCCCAGGACAAACCCACCTCCCTTCTTTAGTACAGACCCCCCCAGGACAAACGCCCCTCTATTAGTACAACCCCCCAGGACAACCCCCCTCCATTAGTACAAACCCCCCCAGGTCTACCCCCCTCCATTAGTACAAACCCCCCAGGTCTACCCCCCTCCATTAGTACAAACCCCCCCAGGTCTACCCCCCTCCATTAGTACAAACCCCCCCAGGACAACCCCCCTCCATTAGTACAAACCCCCCCAGGACAAACCACCCCTCCCTTCATTAGTTACAGACCCCCCCAGGACAAACCACCCCTCCCTCCATTAGTACAGACCCCCCCAGGACAAACCCCCCTCCATTAGTACAACCCCCCCAGGAAAACCCCCTCTCCATTAGTACAAACCCCCCAGGTCAACCCCCACCCCCTCCATTAGCACAGACCCCCCAAGGACAAACTGCCCCTCCCTTCATTAGTACAGACCCCCCCCCCAGGACAAACCACCCCTCCCTTCATTAGTACAGACCCCCCCAGGACAAACCCCCCTCCATTAGTACAAACCCCCCCAGGAAAACCCCCTCTCCATTAGTACAAACCCCCCAGGTCAACCCCCACCCCCTCCATTAGCACAGACCCCCAAGGACAAACTGCCCCTCCCTTCATTAGTACAGACCCCCCCCAGGACAAACCACCCCTCCCTTCATTAGTACAGACCCCCCAGGACAAACCCCCCTCCATTAGTACAAACCCCCCCAGGAAAACCCCCTCTCCATTAGTACAAACCCCCCCAGGTCAAACCCCAACACCCTCCATTAGCACAGACCCCCAAGGACAAACCACCCCTCCCTTCATTAGTACAAACCCCACAGGACAACCCCCCTCCATTAGTACAAACCCCCCAGGACAACCCCCCCTCCATTAGTACAAACTCCCCAGGACAACCCCCCTCCATTAGTACAAACCCCCCAGGACAACCCCCCCCTTCACTAGTACAGACATCCCAGGACAACCCCCCTCCATTAGTACAACCCCCCCAGGACAAACCCCCCCTTCACTAGTACAGACCCCCCAGGACAAACCCCCCTTCACTAGTACAGACCCCCCAGGACAACCCCCCTTCACTAGTACAGACCCCCAAGGACAATCCCCCCTTCACTAGTACAGACCCCAGGACAACCCCTCCTTCACTAGGACAGACCCCCCAGGACAACCTCCCCTCCAAGTGTGTACAACAGAACAGATGGAGACAGGCACACGCTTGGGCGGGAGTGAGAGACAGAGGAGAACACGCCCCCTCCGCCGCCGCACAGAGACCAGCCGCTCCAATCTTCAGCGGCTGCTCTCCTTCTCTGACAGGACGAGGGAGGGGGGACGGGCTTGAGCAGCGAAAAACACAGCGGTGGCGGCGGTGACCTGCGGAGGGACCACCTCAGTCTGGACACAGAGAGGAGGAGGAGGAGGGAGAGGAGCACTCTAGCGCTTCAGCGCCCCCACCTCTCTGGCGCCCGGGTGTTAGTGTGGGGGGCGGCGGCGCCGCCCCTGTACCACTGCCGCCCCGAGGCCTGGCCTCGGTGGCCTTGTCGGAAATCCGGCCCTGGCTGCACCCATACCCTCTGCGCTATATGTATTAAACCATCAACATAAAAACTTTACACCATGACTTGCATAAAATATCATTAAAGTGATTTTACATTTATAACTTCCTTCAAACAAAATTTGCAATGTAAAACAAATAAAATATAATCCTTCAAAAAAGTCTGTAACCTTTTAAAACCATATAGTGCAGTTCCTTAGTGGTTCTCAACAATGTGATCCAGATGACAGGTGCTAGTGCTTGCATTAATTAAGTGACTCCACAGCAATAGGATCCAAATAAAAAGTGCTTATGCTTCGGTGACACTCCACGCATATCATCACGTGACTTCCTTAAGAGTCATTTGAGGCTGTTCACTTCACTGGGTATATGTGAGGGTTTACATCCACTTTAAACTTCTTTTGTTTTGGATAGCAAGGGTACCCTTTTTGAACATTTCTCTTTATATGTTCCACCAGTGACCATATAGCAAATGTGTGTAAATCTATGTGATTGATAATGATAATAGCACTGCTAAGCAATGACATGAAGATTTCAGTACTGTATACCTGCTATGCCTTTATATTGGTATATTGATTGGCTATGGAAAAGGGCATGTAGGTATAGAGGAAGCAAGGAATGAAAATCATTATGGGGTAACTTATAAAACGGAAAATTGTATACTCACCTTTCTGTAATTTTCCTTTCCTGTCGCATCTCATGGCAGCATACACCTATGGGTTGTGGCTCCGCCCCCGCAACCTGATAGGACCGCGTAGCTATTAAAGTCTGAGAGAGCCCCTGCCCCAGCATTCTCCGTGTATATATACCTCACCTCAGATGGGTGGGCATTTGTATGCTGCCATGAGATGCGACAGGAAAGGAAAATTACGGAAAGGTGAGTATACAATTTTCCGTTTTCCTGACGCATCATGGCAGCATACACCTATGGGGAATAACTCGCAAACTGGGTGGGTATGAGCAAAAGATAAGTTTTTTATTTAGAAGGTATTGAGGAGTTAGCCTGAATAATTGCTCTCCCAAATTCTACCGTGGACAATCTAGCGGAGTCCACTTTATAATGAGAAATAAAAGTTGTTTTTGAAGACCAAGTGGCTGCTTTGCAGATGGTTTCGGCTGATACCCTGCAGTAGGCCACCCAGGAGGTCGCCATTGCCCTTGTGGAGTGTGCCCTTAAGCCCTCAGGTACTTGTGCGTTGTTAGATGCGTAAGCTCTCTTAATGATCTTCACCAACCATGCTGCGATGGTGCGAGAGGTTGCTGCGTGTCCTCTTCTAAACCCATGAGGAATGACCAGTAGGTCCTCTGTCTTCCTCAAATTGCTGGTTGCCAAGAGGTAGGCCTGGATATTAGACTTTATGTCAAGCGGATGTGGATCACCCTGTTCTGTGGAGAGGGTGGGGAGACATAGTTCTTGGTTAAAGTGGAAAGATGATGACACTTTTGGGATGAAGCGATCCGATGGTTTTAAGACTACTTTGTCTGGATAGAACATCAAGTATGGTTCCTTAGCCTGTAAGGCCTGAATTTCCGATACCCTTTTAGCTGATGTAATTGCTATTAGGAAAGTGACTTTGAGAGTTAGGTCCCACAGGGAAACATTCTCTAACGGAAAAAATGGCTCATGGGATAAGGCTTCCAACACTACTGAAAGATCCCATGTCAGGAAGGTTTCCTAGGTGGCCTCAACTTTAGGCAAGCCTTCTGAAACTGGATGATGAGAGGTTCTTGAGCCCATTTCACTCCTGTAATAGCAGATAGGGCTGATACATGTACCTTCAGGGTACTAGACCCAAGACCTTTATCTAGACCTAGCTGGAGAAACTCGAGGATCTGAGCAACTGATGGAGATGCCGGGTTCCAGGATTGCTGTTGTGCGATTAAAAGAAAACTCTCCCAGACCCTTTTATAGGTTTTATTGGTTGTGGATTTTCTGGCCTGAAGGAGAGTGTCTATCACTTTCTGGGAGCAACCTTGGACTAAGAACCTAGTCCTTTTAATCTCCATGCTGTTAGATGCAGCCTCTCCGGAAATGGGTGAAGGAGTTGCCCCTGCAACAGTATATCCGCTGTCATTGGGAGTGTCAGTGGTTCTGCTGTGTTCAATTGAAGGAGCGTCGTAAACCATGGTCGTCTCGGCCAAAATGGGAGGACTGCTAACACTGTGGCTTTCGACCTCTTGAGTCTGAGTAAGAATCTCGGAATGAGTGGCGTTGGCAGAAAGATGTACCCCAAACGGAAGTTCCAGTCGTGTTGTAGGCAATCCGTGACTTCTGCCGATGGGAAGGGAATTCTGGCTAGATATCTCTGGCATTTCGTGTTGACCGGTGTTGCCGCCAGGTCTATATCCGGTATCCCCCAGGTTTGGGTTATAAGGGTAAAGGCTTGGTGACTTAAGGCCCACTCGTTGCTTGATACAAAGGTCTGACTTAGAGAGTCGGCTAGTTGATTTTGGACTCCTGGGACATACGTTGCCGTTAATCCTGACAGGTTCAGCTGTGCCCACTCGAAGACTGGACAGACTTCCTGCATCATGGAGCGACTCCTGGTGCCCCCCTGCCTGTTGATATAGGCAACTGCCACTCTGTTGTCCAATTTTAGCAGGACCTCTTTCCCCCTGAGGAGGGGGCTGAAGGCTAACAGAGCTTGGAATGCTGCTTTCATCTCCAATATATTTGAAACCACGTTCTGTGTTCTGAATGTCCAAAGGCCCTGGACTGCGTGATGGCGGTAGTGTGCCCCCCAGCCCTTCAGGCTGGCGTCTGAAGTGATTATTTCCTGAGGAAGAGGGACTATATGCCTGCATCTCTTCAGATTGTTCAATCTGGTCCACCACCAGAGTGATTGTTTTATTTCTTTCTGGATTATGATTGGCTGAGACAATGATACCCCGTTCCATTGTTTTAACAGTGATGCTTGCAGAGGTCTGGTGTTCCATTGGGCCCATTGTACCATTGGGATGGTTGCTGAGAATGATCCCAGTATGCTGAGGTACTCCCGGGCTGGTAGTGTGGTAGAGGCTAATAACTTTCTTGCCTTCTGAATGAGACTGGGAATTTTTTCCCGCGGAAGTTCTACCGTATTGAGACGGTTGTCTAGTTCCGCCCCCAGGAATATTATTCTTTGAGTGGGCTGCAGATTGCTTTTCCCCCAGTTTATGATCCATCCGAAGTTTTGTATGGTGGTAATCAGAATGGATCGATGTAGTAGAAGGGAATCCTGATTGTCTGCTAGCAAAAGGATGTCGTCCAGGTAATGATGGACTCTCAATCCTTGTTCTCTTAGTAAGGCTATTACTGGCAGTAAGATTTTTGTGAATGTCCTTGGAGCGGTGGAGATCCCGAACGGGAGACTTCGGAATTGAAAATGATGGAGACCTACCGCAAAGCGGAGAAACTTTTGGAATGAGATGTGAATGGGGACGTGCAGATAGGCGTCTTGTAAATCGACGGAAAGCATCCAATCCCCAATATTCATGGCCCGAAGAATTGACTGGAGGCTCTCCATCTTGAATGTCTCGACTAAGATTGAGCGATTGAGATTCTTTAGATCTAAGACAGGGCGTAGATCCCCCGATTTCTTCTTCACCAGAAACAACGGGGAGTAGAATCCCGTTGACTTTTGGGATATTGGAACTTCCACTATGGCTTCCTTTTGTAACAGGTCTTGGACGTATCTTGTCAGTAGCATCCTTTTTTCCCGAGATGCCGGTAATCTGGTTACAAAGAATTGGTCTCTTGGAGCCTGTGTCTTGAATTTCCATTTGTGCCGGAACTGGACAGTGTCTATCGTCCATGGGTCCTTTATTGTATCCGCCCAGACCTGCTTGAAACTCATGAGTCTGGCCCCCACTAAAGCTGTTTGGGCGGACACACCTTCAAAAAGACTTTTGTTCCCCTGTGGCAGGGGTCTTAGACTTTTGGAGCTTGAGGAATGATGACTGGGGATTCTTCCAGTTCCTCCTATACTCTTTTCCAGGCCTGTAGGATTTTGCCTCTCTGTATTTATCTGGCAGATTTCTTCTAGAAACCAGTGGTCTCTGCTGTCTGGGCCTCCTATCTGAAGGGATGAGTCACGATTTTCCTCCAGTGACTTTAGAAATAGCCGAGTCCAGTTTTTCTCCAAAAAGGTTTACGCCATCAAAGGGTATTTTACACCAATTGGACTTTGAGGAGGGATCTGCCGACCAGGGTTTTAACCAAAGCACCCTTCTGGCCATTACTGAGCTTAACATTGCTCTTGAAGTGGTTTTAATTATATCCACAGAGGCCTCTGCGACAAAGTCGCCTGCAAGACTAAGTTCTTGGAGGGCTGAGATAACTTTCTCCTGCTCCATTCCTTCTGACACCAGCTTCTCGGCCATCGTGGACCAGCTTGAGATAGCCTTACCGACAGCAGCCAATGCTATTGCTGGCCTGCAAGCGCCACCTGCCGAGAGGTAGGTTCTCTTAAGATCCAGATCGATCTTTCTATCCAGGACATCTTTGAATGTGACTGCATCCTCTATTGGGAGTGTTACGTGCCTAGCGAGGCACATTAGAGAGGAGTCGACCACTGGAGGAGATATTAGTGGGTTGACGTTAGGCTCTTTAAGTGGATAGAGCTTTGCTAACCTGTTGCTGAGGCCAGTTTTTTTCTCTGGCTTTTGCCACTCATCCTTAATTAGATCCTCAAGTTCCTCAATGAACGGGAAGTTCTCTGGGTCTTTTTTAAGATTTGGAAAGTATTTCCTCACTTTTTGAGGAGTTTCTTTTTCCTCCACCCAGTCGATCGCCTCTTTTACTGACTTCACGAATGGGTCGATCAGTGAAAAGTCGAAGCCGGTGGATGCCTCTAGATCATCAGTGTCAGAGAGAGGGTCTGACGTCTTTGATGATGATGGGGCAGTGGATGAGGTATTTTGTATAGGTCTGCTGGCCTCTGGCCCTGCGACTTGTGGTGATGGTTCGATTGGTTCTCTTGTGTAACAAGTTATCGGCGCAAAATAGTGACAGCTGCATCCATATCAACAGTTATGTACAGAAATGGATTGGGAAATTGTCATAGATATTAAAAAGACATAAGTCCGTGTAGTGACACTGTGGGTGGAGGAGATGAAAAATGCTGTGTAAAGTCCACATTCAGGGCAGCCATCCAATGGGGGTGAAAGCCTTTATCCCAAAAGTACTGTAAAGACAAGAGAGAGGAGGCGCCTCTGGGTGCAGACGTTTAAAACAATTTATTAAAAAGTAGCAACAGCTAGTAATACACTCACATTTGTGTGGTGAATATCAAACAAAGCAATGTCCCAGGTCAATCCAGGGGGTCCGTGGAGTCATCTCTCTCAGCTGGTAGATGTAGGGGGTCTGTGCAGTCTCAAAACGCTGGATGTCCTTGGCTGAACAGCAGAGACAGGCACCAGAACGAGGCTTGGGTATCAGCCGATCCTGTCGAGGGATGATGACGTCACACGATATGCGATGCATTTCCTGAGCTGGCACGCCGTGAATGGTGTGACGGCGGCGCTCCTTCGTCAAGCTGATTGGCTGGGAGCTGGACAGGATGTTTATATGTGAGACAATGATGTGAAGGAAAACGGAATGGGAAATGATTGGAGGGGGAAGGAGGGGAAGGGAGAGGGGAGGTGGCCAGAGGTCCTGTGTGTGGAAGTGTCAACAGTGGAGGAATTAAACAGAAGATGATACAGGATAGGGTAAGGAAGAAATAAGGGGGAAAGAGTAAACAATAATAAAAGGAGAGACAGACGAAATAAAGCCATGAAAAATAATGAAAAATAATGCCATGAAAAATAAAATAACATAAAATACAATATGAAGAAAATAAAAAAAGGAAGAAGAAAAGAAGAAGTGAGAGGAAGAAATAAAATAAATAAATAATAAAGGAAAAGGTGACATGTGTGTAAAGCAATTAGTATAAAGAATTATGTATGGGGAGGATGACCATGATTGTATGTGTCTTAAAATAGACACAAAGAGGGTGTATATGCAGACATGGAATATAGGAGCGATTTAGAAATGTATTGCATATCCTAATGGTAAATGTTAGCCCATTAATAAATGTATCAAAATCGATGTATAATTTAAAAATTAATGTTAAAGGGAGATTAATAATAATAATAACAATGATACAGAAAGAGGGGGGGGGGGAAGGGGGAAAGGGGGAAAAAAAGGGGGGGGAGGGGAAAAAATCAGGGGGGGAGGGGAGAAAGAATCTATAATGGTAACTAAAGAGGGTGATGGTAGTGGGAAAAAAAGGGAGGGGGGGGAGGGGGGGGGAGGGGGGGTGGGCACCTGTGTACACCTGCATACAGGGTCCAGGTCAAAATAAAATAAGGGTAGCATGTCTACACATTGTCAACATCTACGTAACAAAATAAATAAAAACGTTACTCGAACTGGATAAACGTCCTCGTTACACTCTAAGACGCTGGATAAAATTTCATGATAACATTTAACATGAGAACTAATAAAAATAAAAGATCATAATTAAAACAAGATAATGTGAAAGTGTAGGAGAATAAGGGAGTGGTACCATGTGATATAGATCTCACAAAATGGTGGAAGTTTCAATACACTCATTTATTCCTCCAGGCGAGAGGACATCTAGGCGGTAGATCCAATAGGTCTCCCTCGCACATAATTTTTTGAACCTTTCGGCAAGCGAGAGAGACCTAGGGATCTGTTCTATGACCCAAACTGACAGTCCAAGGGTGGAGCCCTTGTGGGCTACAGCGAAATGTTTCCGTACACTGGCTGATTTTAGGGTGTGGACCAGGTGTATGAGGAAAAAGTCGGGCTTTTTGGGATATAGGGTACGTTTTGGGTCTCCGGGGTATATTGAGTTGTATACTCATAAGGGGAGGGGGATGGGAAGTAGAGACTGAAGGTGGTAAACTCATGAGGGATGGGAGGCCTGAAACAGAGGAAGATAGATTGGAGGGTACTGTGTTTCCTGAAGCCTGTGTGGGAGATATATTGGAGGGAGTGGTGTGCGGTTTTTTGTTCCACGTGAAGATTCTATCAGAGTTGTAGTCATCTAGATCTCTTTTAAATTTTCCAATTTTGGAATGGACAAGGGAATCTTCATCCCTTTTGGTGTTACTCTGGAGAATATTCAACCATACATGAGGGATGGTGGTGGATGTTGTTTTTATGTCATTTATGATAGAAAGTATTTGGTCATATAGTTTGTCAAATCTGTTTTTTCTATGGGAAATCAGAATTCCCATCCATTTAGCCGTACAAAACTCGGCTAGACCGGCCCATTCCTTTGTGTGCTCAGCACTCAAAAAGGCAGGGCTTTCTTTTAAGACTCTGAGGCCTCTGGGTGAAATCCGGGTTTGAATGTACTGTTCTAAAAAGAATTGATCCCACCATTGTTGATTGGCGGATTGTATCAGTCTTTTAAGTTGTTTAAACTTGCCACAAAGGTGCGATCGGGTTTTACCTGTAAGTGTGGCCTCTTTAGAAAAAGTGACCTGAAGCAAACTAGAGGAGATTTTATCTAAAATTTTATATCTATGGTCATCTATAATGGTGGGAAGATCCATGTTATTAAGTATAAAGAAATAGTATGTTATGTTATTTTATAGTATTTTATGTTATTTTGTTTTTCATGGCATTATTTTTCATTGTTTTTCATGGCTTTATTTCGTCTGTCTCTCCTTTTATTATTGTTTACTCTTTCCCCCTTATTTCTTCCTTACCCTATCCTGTATCATCTTCTGTTTAATTCCTCCACTGCTGACACTTCCACACACAGGACCTCTGGCCACCTCCCCTCTCCCTTCCCCTCCTTCCCCCTCCAATCATTTCCCATTCCGTTTTCCTTCACATCATTGTCTCACATATAAACATCCTGTCCAGCTCCCAGCCAATCAGCTTGACGAAGGAGCGCCGCCGTCACACCATTCACGGCGTGCCAGCTCAGGAAACGCGTCGCATATCGTGTGACGTCATCATCCCTCGACAGGATCGGCTGATACCCAAGCCTCGTTCTGGTGCCTGTCTCCGCTGTTTGGCCGAGGACATCCAGCGTTTTGAGACTGCACAGACCCCCTACATCTACCAGCTGAGAGAGATGACTCCACGGACCCCCTGGATTGACCTGGGACATTGCTTTGTTTGATATTCACCACACAAATGTGAGTGTATTACTAGCTGTTGCTACTTTTTAATAAATTGTTTTAAACGTCTGCACCCAGAGGCGTCTCCTCTCTCTTGTCTTTACGATTGGTTCTCTTGCCTCTGTTTTTCTGTCCTTAGTTGCCTCAATGAAGCACGTGCGACAGGCTAGTTTGTCTGGAAGTGCTGTAGCACCGCAAATCCAGCAGGAGTTCCCGGGTGGACGGGAAGGCTGGGTGACAGGGGATTTCCTGCGCGCAGGGGATTTCTTGTGCTGGGAGCGACTATACCTTGATCTTGATCGGCTTCTCCTGCGACTTGATCGACTTGAGCAGCTTCTGCGATTTGAGCGACTTCTGCCGCGCTCTGAGCGACTCTGCCTGTGGCTTGAGCAGCTCCTTCTTGAAGGCTCCTCTCGTCTTGAATGTGACAATCTGGAAGACCTGGTGCGGCTGTTCAATTTAAACAGCATTAGTGAGGGCTCTCTCTTTTTGCTTTCTTCATACTTACCCATCATCCCCTCTTACCTAGTAGGCTGGCGATGGTCTACCTGGGCAGCGGTCTCCATGAAAGGTGATGAATCAACCTATAATATATAGGTGGCTTAGCATGCATGGGATAGCAGATAGTAAACAAGCAAAGAAAAAAACCAAAGATCTTACCTGGGCATGGAGATAGTAAGAGAGAGACAGGGTAGAACAGCTGGGCAGAGTAGCAAGAGATCTGGTCAAAATTCCTCCTTACAGGCTCAGGAGAGAAGAGACAAGGAAATGCTGACATTACAGTGTTTTTATACTTGCTGCCGTCGCGGTGGTGATGGCGTCACGCTCGCGCATGCTCAGATGCGCTCCGAGGCCTCCGACGCCATTTTGGAAGCTGGAAAGTGAGATGCCCTGACGAGATACCGCTGTTTGCGCATGCGCGAGGAGCTGGGACGCTCGGCGCTAGGCACAGAGAGCGGAGGGGAGACAAGCTGGAGCTATGGAGACAGACAAGAGGGGAAGTTACCCACAGGTGCACTGAAAGGAGCTGGAGACCGCTGCGATCCATAAACCTGTTTAAGGTTTGTAATGCATTGTAAATACCCCTGAGACCATCAGAGTGGGGCTCCTTCCATTAAGCTCATTTAGAGGCTGTACAGGATAGGACTTCCACCCAGGAGAGGCTAGAACCTGGCTGGGGCGAATGTTTAGGTAAGGGATGCATGTTTCGGTCCTTGACAGGTGAGGAAAAAAAGGAGAATGCTGGGGCAGGGGCTCTCTCAGACTTTAATAGCTACGCGGTCCTATCAGGTTGCGGGGGCTGAGCCACAACCCATAGGTGTATGCTGCCATGAGATGCGACAGGAAAGGTAATTTGAAATGGAATCTATATTCTATAATAATCAATGCAGATGAAATCAAAGATAATAAAATGATAATATTACCAGAATTACTTCTAAATAATGTAGTTATACTAGTTAAAGTGATACTAAAGTCTTGTTTTTTTTCAGTTAAAAATAACAAACCTGTTATACTTACTTTCTCTGTTGCAGTTGTTTTGCACAGAGCAGCCCAGATCCTCCTCTTCTCGGGTCCCTCTTTGGTGTCCCCACAGCCAGCAGCTTGCTATGGGGGCACCCGAGCCAAGCCGCAGCTCCGTGTATTGATTCAGAAATGAAGCCGCGGCCCGCCCCCTTTTCTCTTCTTATCGGCGGACTGACTTTGATTGACACCAGCAAATTCAATGGCGCTGCGCCGCTGTCTCAGCCAATGAGGAGGGGAGTTCTGGGCAGCCGAGACACTCCTACAACATCGCTGGATTGAGATGGGGCTCAGGTTAGTATTAGGCTTCATGTACATGGGACGTTGTTTAACCTCTCCTGAACGATTTAACCTGATAGCTAGAGACCCGCATCTAAAAACGTTCATTTAGCCGCGTTTACATGCCGCCTTAAACTGCATTTAGCTGTGTTTGCGTCTGGAAGCGTTTGTCAAAATCAAAAGCGTCTGTAAATGAAACGCTGCTAAATGCGAGTTACCGTGTTTAGCAGCATTTACAGGCTGTTACAGGCATTTGGCGTTTCAAATGCCTCTGAACATCCGTCTGAACCCATTTTTTTGCGTTCCAAAAAATACTTCTAAACTCAACTGCCTAGAAATGACTTTAAATGACTGTGTGTACATGTACTGAAAGATAACATAGAGGAGAGTTGAAAAAATGCCCAGCTGCTCCTAAACTTCTGTTTACCAGCAGCAGTGTATATGAGGCCTTAGGGGGGCTGAGGGGGGCTGCTGCATACAGAAGGCTTTTTATCTTAATGCATAGAATGCATCAAGATAAAAAACCTTCTGACTGTACAATCACTTTAACTGTGATACTGTGATGACAGACTGAGGAGAAAGCACATACATCCATTCTAGATTACATAAAATAACTTTTTGATAAGTTCTATACTATTACAAATTCACAGTTCTGTATGTCTGATCTATTCCTTATAGTGAATGTCATGCATCTGCAATATGTTTTCTAGTAAATCTGACCCATCAAAAACAAATGATGAAAATAATGTTAAGATAGATCTAAAAATTTTTGTATTGCCTAAATTGAAAATAACGTTAGTTGAAAATATTTTGTCCATATTAGGAACTTCAATCCATTCTACATAAAACTGATATTTTAGTGCCTAAAATTCCTCCATTTTAAAGTAAAGTGGATCTATCACTAAATATCTGTTACCATGTGAATTAAAAGGGTAAATATATTAGGGTAATAGCTGTCATCTGTGGCAAGTAAGTAACAGGATCAGATATGTCAGCGGGTTGGCTTGGCTTGTATTTACATTTTGGGCCCTTTTAATTTTAAAGGGATCTTTGAGATTCTGATAAGCCCCATGCCCTCACACCCCCCCAACTAATAGGCCAAGGTGGTAGGGAAGGGTTCTTGTGCTCAAAAACATGGGGACAAGGTGCTTTTCTAGAGTGCCCCCACCCTCAGCAAGGTACCCTTCCTATGTTGAAGGCATATGGCCTGATATCATTCAGGAGGGAGATGCATATGCTTATCCTTTCCATTTTTTAGCCGGATAAGCTGCATACTAAGATAAGCGTCTGGTATGGAGGGACCCTAGGCTTTTCTCTATTGTTTTAAAACTCTGTACTGGTCCCTAAGGGTCTGGTGTAGAATTTCAAATGACATCCATCCTAGGATAAGGATCTCATATATATTTTGAGGGCAAAAGTCTCAACCGCTCAACTCTTAACCAGATCTACATCCAAAATAAGGGTCTGAAATACATTAAGGAAATTTCCAGGCTATTTGGAATAAAGCAAAAGGGAGCCATAAATCACCAGCAATTAAAATGGCATGTTTATGTATTTGTAAATGTCAGTTTTTCTGTAGTGTGTTGCATACATTATTCAGATGTACCACTTTACAAGCGGTTTCAGGACATCCACAGCATACTACTAAAAGGTATTTTGCATTCATAAAGTTGCTTTTTAGGCAATAAAATAGCTGCTTACTTCCAAACAGAATCTTTAAAATATGCTTGCTTTGCTTTTACATATTCCTGAGGGCAGGGGGCAACGCCTACAGTATTTCTAAGATTCAGCTTTACTTGACATCAATGGAGTTAGGATTTGGTACTCAGTTCTTAGCAATGTTTGCCAGACCTCTTCTTCCCCAACCAAACCCAGGTGTTTATTTCATCACTAGTCAGGAGTATAAAATGTACAACAAAGTGTATGTAGCGTAGGGGCCAGGAGTACACAGTACACAGAGTACAGGGAACAGGAGTAGGTGTTGCACAGAGTTCAAGGGTCATGTGTAATACACAGAATTCAGACTGTTTTGTTGTTACAGGAGACACACCCATACCAGCCAGTTACCGGCTCTATTTTTCTCATACAGAAACCATGTGTGAAGGAAGGAGAGAGATCTGTGTGGGCACAGTGAGTCTGTTTGCTCTACTGTTATTTATAGTGTCACGCACTAGTGAAGCCTCAACAGTGCCCTGATTCAGCTACATCAGTACAACTATCACAAGTGCCTTGATCCATCCACACCAGTGCAGTCGTCATGAGTGCCCTGATCCAGCCACATAATTGCAGCCATCTGTCAGTACTCTAATTCAGCCACACCAGTGCAGCCATCATCAGCACCCTAATTCAGCCACACCAGTGCAGCTGTCATCAGTTCCCTGATCCATCTGCACTAGTGCAGTCATCATCAATGCCCTAATTCAGCCACACCAGTGCAGCCATCTGTCAGTGCCTTGAATCAGCCACACCAGTGCAACCATCTGCAGTGCCATGATTCAGCCATATCAAATCAAGCATCTGAAGCACTTTGCTTAAGCTACACCAGTGCATCAATGTACTGTGCCCTGATTGCAGTTACACTGGTGCAGTAATCTATGGTGTGCTGATTGCAATCACAACAGTGCAGCCATTTACATACCTCCCAACCATGCCAGCTTCTCTGGGGACCGTCCAGGATTCCCTGGGGACTGTCCCGGGATCTCGGGTAAATCCCAGTGTCCCGCCAATCTGGGCTCAGTCGGGCAGCGGAGCCCAGTGCTGAAACAAGCTGTCAGGCTGAGGCTCGCTCAGTGCCCATCAGCACAGCCCCCCCCCCACCTTCCCCCGCCGCCGTCTCGCCCATCCACTTTACATGCCATACGAGGAGGGAGGAGGTGGTAGTCTAGGTCTGCTCTACCTCCTCCCCCACCACCCTCAGCGTGCAGCCAATCTGTGCCTTGGAAGGGGTTGTTTGAACAGGAGATTTTAAAGCAGCCAGTGCTTCTGATATCTGCCTGAGCCTCTGTAGACAATCCAGCCTCAGGTGAGTGAACTTTCCCCTCTCTCTCTCTTCCTTTCATGTGCATAGTGTTCCTGCCTTTCATGTGCCATAGTGTTCCTGCCATCCATGTGCCATAGTGTTCCTGCCATCCATGTGCCATAGTGTTCCTGCCATCCATGTTCCATAGTGTTCCTGCCTTCCATGTGCCATAGTGATCCTTCCTCCCTGCCTTCCATGTGCCATAGTGATCCTTCCTTTCATGTGCCATAGTGATCCTTCCTCCCTGCCTTCCATGTGCCATAGTGATCCTTCCTTTCTGCCTTCCATGTGCCAACCTGATCCTTCCTGCCTTCCAATGTGCCATAGTGATCCTTCCTTCCTGTCTTCCATGTGCCATAGTGATCCTTCCTGCCTTCCGTGTGCCATGATGATCCTACATGCCTTCAATGTACCATAGTGATCATTCCTGCCTTCCATGTTCCATAGTAATCCTTCCTGCCTTCCAATTGCCATAGTGATCCCTCCTGCCTTCCATGTGCCATAGTGATCCTATCTGCCTTCCAGGTGTCACAGTGATCCTTCCTTCCTGCCTTCCATATGTCTTAGTGATCCTTCCTTCCTGCCATGTGCCATAGTGATCCTTCCTTCCTGTTTTCCATTTGCCGTGGTGATCCTTCCTTCCTGCCTTCCATATGCCATAGTGATCCGTTCCTTCCTGGAAAATAGCAAAAATATCGAAAATAACTAAAAGTGCGCTGTCAGTTTAAAAAAATACCAAAATCAATCAGTAGTGACCACAGTGATAATGAGCTGAACATAATAGAATATCTGGCTCAAACCAGCAAACAAATAATGATATTATGTGAAAACAAAAGACATTTAGATCAAACAAGTGTCATCCACATAAAATGTATCACTTGCCCATGTTAATCATTCTTCAAAATCTATTGTGCAAAATATCAATGTATCAACATAAATGTCCAAAATGTGTCCAAAGCAATTTGCTGGAAAAATAAACAGATGAATCAAGGTGCACTGTTTTCAATTCTTCCTTAACATTGACATCCAATAAAGTGCTTCTGCATACCACCAGTGCTCAAAGATAAAAAATATTGACCTCTTACCAGATCTTCATGACCTCCAAATTATAAGAGATAATGAACAGCGCGGGATTGCAGAGTTTCCTTCCACCTCCTAGGTTCAGCTATAGACCTGTCCAGTGTGGGAACACATCACATACTCAGCCACAGACACCTCAATCTTCACACAAGAACTCATTATGAGCCTACAGCCAGCTCTTCTCAGTACAGTGGTACTTTGGATTACGAGCATAATCCGTTCCAGGAGAATGCTTGTAATCCAATGCACTCATGTATTAAAACGAGTTTCCCCATAGAAGTCAATGGAGTGGAGATAACTCGTTCTACATTGACTTCTATTGCATGCAATACCACATGTGGCCAGAGGTGGGGGGCACCAGAGAGACTCGGAAATACTCGGAGACTGCTCTGATGCCCCCCGGAAACCCTCGGAAAGGCTCGCAAACACTCGGGAATAGAGTATTTCCGAGTGTTTCAGAGTATTTCCAAGTGATTCTGAGTATTTCCGAACGGCTCCGAGTGTCATCGGCGCCCCTGCACCTCTGGTCAAATGTGGTACTGCACACCGCAAAGGCTTGAATCCTGCTCGTGATGTGAGACAACACTCGCAAACCGAGTCAGGATTTAAAAAAAATAATAGCTCGTATTGTGAAACGCTCATTAACCGTGTTACTCACAATCCGAGGTTCCACTGTATTGGGCCAAGTTATATATTTTTGCATATTTTCCAGTGTTCAGGGGATTTCTAAAGTGCAGCAGTCTGTTACCAATTATTTTAGCGCAAGGTTATTCTCTTATATATGTTATCCTTTGCTTCCTGCCTTCCATTTGCCATAGTGATCCTTCCTGTCTTTTATTTGCTATAGTTATCCTTCCTGCATTCCATGTTCCATAGTGGTCCTTCCTGCCTTCCATGTGCCATAGTAATCCTTCCTTCCTGACTTCCATGTGTCATAGTGACTCTTCCTTCCTGCTTTCAATATGCGATAATGATCCTTCCTTCCTGCCTTCCTTGTGCCATAGTGATCCTTCTTTCCTGCCTTCCATGTGCCATAGTGATCCTTCCTGCCTTCCATTTGCCATACTGATCCTTCCTGCCTTCTATGTGCCATAGTGATCATTCTTGCCTTCCATGTGTCATAGTGATCCTTCCTTCCTGCCTTCCATGTGTCATAGCGATCCTTCCTTCCTGCCTTCCATGTGCCACAGTGCTCCTCCATTCCTGCCTTCCATGTGTCATAGTGATCCTTCCTTCCTGCCTTCCATGTGCCATAGTGATCCTTCCTTCCATGTGTCATTGTGATCCTTCCATCCTGCTTTATATATGCCACAGTGATCCTTCCTTCCTGCCTTCCAGGTATCATAGTGATCCTTCCTGCTTTCCATGTGCCATTGTGATTCTTCCTTTCTGCCTCCCATGTGCCATAGTGATCATTCCTGCCTTCCTTGTACCATAGTGTGCCAAAGTGATCCTTCCTACCTTACATGTACCATAGCGATCCTTCCTTCCATGTACCATAGTGATCATTCCCCCTTTCCATGTACCATAGTGCTCCTTCTTTTCTTTCTTACATATACCATAGTGATCCGTCCTTCCTTTCTTCCATGTACAATAGTGACCCTTCTTTCTTTTTTTCCTTATACCATAGTGATTTTTCCTTTCTTCCTTCCATGTACCATAGTGATCCTCTGTTCTTGCCTTCTGTGTACCATAGTGATATGTCCTTTCTTCTATGTACCATAATGATCCTTCCTGCCTTCCATGTACCATCATGTTCCCTCCTTCCTTTCTTCCATATACCATAGTGATCCTTCCCTCTCTCTCTCTCTCTCTCTCTCTCCACAATCTCTCTCCCTAAGGGTTGGTTCACACTGGAACACAGTGCAGGAGAGAGGTATTCTGTGCGCATGTTGTGCACTGCATGCAACCATGCTGCCTTTGTGAGGCACACGTGGGTGCTATTAAGTATTAATGGCAGAGTGTTTGCAGCCACCAAACCACTTGGTACTGCAATACTATGCGATTTGGTGTGGTACGACTTAAAAAAGTACTGATTTGCAGAGCATTCCCATTCACTTGAATCGGTCGCAGTCGGTGGGCAGAGGATATATAACTCCTGTTGCAGCCACGGAGCAAAGCATTGTGGCTGCAGTATATGTACACCCCAACTGCTGCCTCTGCAGCTAAAGAGGGAGCACTTTGTGAGGTGATAAAACCCTGTGGTCGAGCTGTGGTTTTACCACCCTTACAACCACTAGTGTGAATGAGCACTAATGCCGTGTACACACGGGCAGACTTTTCAGCATCAAACGTCCGAAAGTCTTTCCGACGGACTTTCGATGGAGTTATGAAAGACTTTCCAACGACCGGAATTGCCCACACACAAACGGACTAAAGTCTGTTCGAAAGTTCGTTCCTTTGAACGTGATGACGTACGAAGGGACTAGAATAAGGAAGTTCATAGCCAGTAGCCAATAGCTGCCCTTGCATCCTTTTTATTGCGTCTGTCTATTTTCAGTGTATACCAAACCAGATGTATTGTTAGTAATTTTCTAAATGATTTTGTTGAGGTTTATATGTATCCCAGAGGCTCCAGCTTGTGGCACAGCAATCACAGTATATTTTATAGTTACAAGGAAGTTTTGTTTAACCACGACCCTTAAGCCCTTCCCACTATCATGTTTGACCACACCCACTCTTTGCTGTGGCACAATAAACGCATTGCAAGTCATTGACTCCCTTAACTATCGCTCATTCTCAAGTTCAAAAGTTGGGAGGTATGCATCTACTGTGTCCCTGATTGCAAAATCTGTTCTGGTGTCACCATAACACCTGTACAGTGTCACCAGAGCCAGCGTACTCAATGTCCAAAAAAATGTACACACATGAGGAAGCATTTTAAATCCTTAGCAAGACAAATAAGAGCAACGGCGAGCTCTCACTGTTCAATTTGGATTCTAAGTATGAACTTGTAGAAAGCAGTGGGTCAGTAATCCAGTAAGTAGCCAGTAAGGGGAGTAAAAAGTGCCTACAGAAAGGATGAGGCAATATAGAGAGGAGCAGGCAAGCACCAACAGCGCTGTACATTATCCTTGCGTAGTGGTGATCACCAGCAGTGCAGTCCATTTGGATGAAAGGCCAGACACAAAAAGAAATTTCCACCAATTACATTTTTTTTTATTTTTACTTATGATTTATTCCATTTAATTGTTGACCAGTGCAATCTCAAGGGTGTGGCAATGACATGACGTCATCGAGCACTGTGGCAGCGAGAGTCCGGTGTGAGGAACCGCCTGTTTTGAATTTTGTGCGGACACTACTTTATGAGGCTGTAAGCATTTGACCTGTAAGTGTGTATTATATTTTAATAAAAGTGACTTTTAAAATAGTACACTATGGTCTGCACTTATTATCCCTGTGTAACATTGGTCCTGAATGGATGTAATTGCAGCCCTAAGTACCATGGGGGCATTTCATTATAAAGTGCTAATGACCATTTAACCTTTAATGGTTCACAGTATTTGGTAAGAGGCTTGTGGCTTTATTTTATGCATGGGAAGGTGTTGGAAAACACATGTGTGGCTACATTACAGCACTATAATGTGGAAATCTTTGCACACAGTAGAAGAAAAAGCTTTTGAAATGTTGTTTTGGAACTTTTTTGATTCATATATTTAATCACAAATCACTAAGCGACTTTGTATGGATGTTATGGTCACTTTTTTGCACTTTTTTATATTTGTTTAGATTTAAATTTTAGATTTATTTATGACTTGATGTATATATGAATTATAATATTTGCTTAATTTCCACTTTATGTATGCCAATATTTGTATACATGCATTCAGGGCTTTTTTTCTCAAACAATAGGTGCTGGAACTTAACCACGGCCCCACAAAACCCCTCCCCCTACACACACCCTCCAAATCACATCAAATAGTGGGTGTGGTCAGTCAAATTTCACAAAAACAGTAGGAGGATCTTAAAGGGGCATTAAATACCAGGATTGCATTACATACAGAGTGCAGAGCTGTCACTTGTAAACACAGAAACCAGACTTCTGTGTTTACAAGTGATTGTGGTGAGCAGGCACCAAGGGGGCTGAGCCAGATATGGTGGAACTGAGTTCCACCAAGTTCCCCCTGTAAAAAAGCCCTGCATGCATTTATACCATATATGGCGGTTGATATAGCTCTACACTATATATTTTAACATTTCTGTCTTCCACCTGAACTGACCTTGGCCTGTTTTTTGCCTGCCACCTGGACTGAACTTTTTCCTGCCACTGTAGTGGTGGGATTTAAGACAACGCAGGGTCTCACATATGCAGAGTGAGGGACTCCATAGTAATGTTTCCAAGTGGAGAAAACTTAGTTCTTGGTTTTCACTGAGTTTTGTTATTACACATCAGGGTCTGTAGTCTGAAGGCTTTAAAGAGCTTTGGATGAGAAGAAGCCTCTACCCCTGTGTCCAGGTCTTACATGATTGAGGCCTGAAGGCTGACATTTCTGCCTTCTGCATGGACCAATCCTTTGGCTATTTACTGACCACTTCTCTGCCTGCTGCCTGTACTGACCCTGGCCTGTGTATGGATCATGTTCCTGCCTGCTGCCTGGACCAAACTTTTGGCTGTACTAACCATATCTCTGCCTGAAGCCTGGATGAATTGTTTGCCTGTTTGCTATAAGGCACCAGTAATGACCCATCTCCACATACCATTAGTTATGTTCCTGTGAGACACCAGTTCAACCCATCCTCTGTGGACAGCTGCACTATTAGAGCCATGGGTAATCTTTTGTTTACCCTTTATTCATTGTGCTATGGGGCAGTCGTGTTCCAGTAGGTTAGGCCTGCTTAAAGTGGTGTTCCAGCCAAAATTATACTTTTTAAATAAAAATACCCCTATAATACACAAGCTTAATGTATTCTAGTAAAAGTTAGTCTGTAAACTAAGGTCTGTTTTGTTAGTTTATAGCAGTAGTTTGTTATTTTATAAACTTACAGCAGGCTGTGGCCATCTTAAGTGTGGGCATCTGAAGCCAGACTGTATTTCTTCCTGGATCTCATCCTTGCAGATCTCGCACATGCTCAGTGCAGCACAAGCAGTGTAATAGGTTTTAGGTCAGGTTTCCATAGCAACAGCAGTTTCAGAGGAAGTTGCCGCCCCTTCCCAGAAGGCATTGCAAACAGGAAATGATGCGTTGGCCTGCGGTCAGGGAGGAGGAAGGGAAAAATGAATACAGCAGATATACAGTAGGTGCTGAGCAAAAAATAAAAAAATATCCAATTTGTTTACAGTGCACAGTTTAGTGGGGATACTGAAGAGTTGTAAACGTGGGTGGAACTCCACTTTAACTTTTAAGAACAGGGATTGCTGTAGGTTGATGGTTGATTTTTCTGTTAGACAAATTTCAATGCCTGGTACATAATCAGTCCAGACATTGAAAAGGTCTTACACATGTGGTATCGCCATACTTGGGAGTAGCAAATGTATTTTGGGGAATTGTGAGAAAATAAATGCAACTTCAAAAAATTCACTATGCTTCTTACTAAATACCTTGGGGCGTCTGCATTCCAAAAAGGGGTCATTTTAGGGGTATTTGTATATATATATATGTGTATATATATATACCGTATATATTGTATATACACCTTAGTTTGCAGACTAACTTTCCCACCTACTAAAATTACTGAAACACTCTTTGTGCTGCTATTTCAAAAATTGTGTAAATCAATATTGCCACTCGACCAATATCAGCTGCCAGCACTAATATCATATCTCTTAAACAGTATGTGTCAAAATGTTTATATTATAGAGCACCCTCCACCTCAGACTGGTTTAAAAGAATAAATATGAAAAGAAAAAAGTGTAGCGCTATATAATACTAATAAACATTAATGTGGACATCAATGTGAACCTTTGTGTGAAACACATGAGTATACATCTATACTCGGTCCTGCTGGTCATGCAGGAATAATAAAGTAATGTGATAACACCATGTAGGTAAAAACCCATGTATACATCTATAATAAGACCTGTTGGTCATGCAGAAATAAATGTAATAACACTATGTATGTGAAAAATCCAGTGATATAAAAAATTCATCACAGAAGCCTGCTACATAGTAAACATCAATCCAGACTGTGTGTACATAGTAAGATAATCCCAAAACTTCAACCAAAAGATAAATATGTGCAATATAAATTGGGATGGGATTAAATGGTGGGTCTCTGGGGTATAGATCAGTTCATTCAATCAGACGAGAATGTCCTGGAGCATAGATATAAATCTCACAGTAGTATTAAATCATATCCCCAATAGACTCTTCATATATTCAAACAGGCAGAAAGTAGTATAAAATGCCCTTACCGGAAGTGGTGGACTCACAGGCCGTTGGCGGTGAGTCATATGGGCTTGCACCTTTTAACGGTAAGGTTATGGCTACCCTTGGTCCGTAGTAGAGGGTCTTGGATGGATCCCCGATCACGAACAGTACTCTGGGTTCCTCTTCCGGTGGTCACTTGATCTCATTCAGATGAGATGAAGGAAAAGGGAAAAAAAAGGCTCCACATGGCATAAAATCCGGTTAACCAGGAAATTTTATTGCATTGATTAAAAAGTTCCAATAAAAAATCAGGTTAAAACAGAGTTCATATGAACAAAATGGTAAGATTAGCGCAGTAATCAGATGGCTGTGGTAGCGTCACACATCCGACGCGTTTCGTCTACCAAGACTTCAACTGGGGTAAAGCTAACCTCTCATCTGCTGCGCTATTTATTTAAAAAAAATTAAAAAAAAGAATAAAATCTCAGAAATGGAAGAACTTATCGCAATATCCCGAAATCTACCACATAAATTCTCTATGCTTTGGGCTTGCTGGACCTACTTTAAATCAACTACAGAATACCTCCAAAGGTTACATGCTTAAACACCTGACCCTTTACATAGGAGGAACATTAAGCTGTATATTTATATGCAAAACAATCTACCATGTTTAAACCAGACAAATTATTAAAGACGCTTACGACACACCTATTCCTCGCATGGGGATACTCACTTGACTCATAAATGAGATCTAACAGTTAAAAATATCAACCACAGCACTCCTCCAGTGACTTCTGGCACAATATGAATCCTATACCTCTTCACCTCCCGTTACCCAATTTCACCCCCTCCCTCCCAACCAGTCCATAGACCAGACCAAAGGTATACAGTGTGCTGGACACACGCATGTGCATGAAAAACCAACAATTACACGAGGGACTATAATTCCCCAAACTACCCCATATCAAAATCGATAGGTAATTACCACTATTCAGATATCATAGACAGTATTATCAGCAATGTTAACACTCCTCCCGCTACATGCCCTGAGCTGTAAAACATAATTCCCCTCCTCCCAGCGCAAATACTAGACTAACATTCCCCACATACAACTCTATTACACTATATCATCCTCAGTGTTATACTAATCTTGGACTAAATAGTTTGCTGTTGGTTTATTCATTAAAGCGGGGTTCCACTCAAATTTTGAACATTATCTCTATGCATTCTTTTCCTTGCCTAGATGCTGACATGCTGTGTAAAAAAAATTTAAATCGCTGTAATTACCTTTTTTTTTCTAATCTTCTTAGCACTTCCTGGTTTTCCTCCCATGGGAGTAGGCGTGTTTCTAGCCTCTCCCAGACCTCTTACAGTCCCCTGGGAGCTAGTCTCAGGCTTCCCAGCATGCATTGTGCAACAGCGTCATCACAAAGTCTCGGTGAATGCTGGGACCACAGCATTCACCCTATCCAGGAAATACATGCTTGTGGGCTTCAAATGCCCACAATGAAGATGGAAACCGCCTTCAGCGAATTTTATAAGTTATTCTTTACAAGAAATTGGACACAGGCGGACTTATTACACAGAACATGTGAGTAGATAATCATGAGAAGAAAAGTTTGTGAATGAACCCCAAAAAAAAAAAAAAACGATAGATAGGTGGACCCCCGCTTTAAGTCCTGGTTATATATTTCTGTAACTGTATTATACTCACCTGTCATTGATGTACCTGTATTCTTCTTTTCAATAAAAAATCTTAACGGAAAAAAAAAAATCACGTGCTTGTCAGTTTTGCCATCAGATGTGTATTTTTGATTCATGAAGTGATCTTTTTGAGTATTTTTTGTACAGTTGTCATTTTGTTTTAAATAATTTCATAATTTCATTATTGTCTCTTTCTTTTTGTATTTTCTATTTGTGTACAAATGTGTGATTACCAGGCTGTTTGGCTATTTATATTTTGAATATGTAAAATAAATAATACTATTATTTAAAAAAAAATGTTTATATCTAAAATAAAATTATGGGATATTGTCCCATCACAACATCACACCATTTGTGCCAAATTTATGTTAAATTTATGTTAAAGGGACAATAGCGCTATAATTTTTTGACACATATAGGAGATGTGGTATATGTGTTGGCAGCTGATACTGGTCGAGTGGCACTACACAATTTTCTAAATAGTAGCGCCAAGGGGCAGTGCCAGATTTAGACCTTGGGGGACCCTCAACATAGAAATTAAATTACATGACATATAAAAAAGTGAACTAAAATGATAAACTGCATTTGTTCTAAAAAGACATGTTAGGTTCTGAAGAAGACACTTGTCTGATTTTTTTCCCTCAATTTTATTGACTATAAGAATACACAATACACAGGTAATTGGAACTGGCAAGTCATACATCACAGTTATGCATTACACTACAATATTTACAAAAAGTCTTTCTTACTGGACTTAGCATCTGGAAAATCTTTAACTAACTCATCATACTGTATCATCTTGAGGACAATTCTCTAAACAGCCAGTATACACAGAGCATGGGTCTTTGTAGTTCTTAGATAATTATTTATCAGTGCCAATTGACTGAATGACCTTTCTCCAGAACAGCTAGTGACCATCATGCGCAAATATATTCTAATAGCTACATTAACACCTGGAAAGGTATCAGCAAACCCTTCATCATGTAATAAAACTGCCTGTTGAGATGGAGTAAGACATGACTGAAACTTGGCCAAGGGTGCAAACTGCACAATTTCCTCAAAGAAGGTCTTGGGGGAAATTGCCTCCTTTGCCCCCTTAAACTTCAGTCACTGCAAAGGGGTGTTTCAGGTTTTTTTTTCACTATTTTTCACTTTTTCTCACTTACCATGTGCAGCAGTTATAGAGGCGTTTTCATTTCTAGAAAAAAAGAGTGGTGAAAAATTATAATTTTGGCATAAATGGTGTGATGCTATCTTAACCGCCTCCCATCCACCGTATAGATAAATGACAGCGGGCAGGATCCCCTCTTGTTCTGGGCCAACGTCATATGACATCGCCCAGTCTCACCATGATTGCACACCCCCAGAGATGGCCAGCGTGGCAATCGCCGGTGCGCTGTATCCCAGGGACACGGCGTGACCCTGATCTCGGTAAAAAGAGCCGATGGCGTGACTCTTTACCCATGTAAAGACGGAAGTGCCAGTAATCGTCTCTCCTCGCCTTACATTGACAGAGTGTGAGGCGAGGAGAGCCAATCAGTGGCATCACCTAAAAGGAGAGACCTTGCCCTGATTATCAGTGCAGCCCCAACAGTGCCTATCAGTGATGCCAGTCTGTGCCCATCAGTGATGCCAGTCTGTGCCCATCAGTGATGCCAGTCTATGCCCATCAATGACACCAATCTGTGCCTATCAGTGATGCCTATTTGTGCCCATCAGTGAGGCTATTCTGTGCCTATCAGTGATACAAGTCAGTGCTACCTTTTTTTTTTTTTTTTTTAAAGATATTTTTATTATTAATTTTATAAATCAATAGTACAAAACAAGCACAACAAACATCCACTTAGTATGCTCGGTCAGTCATTGGTAAACAGCAATAACATGTAGCTCATATAAACAGAGATAGACATTGGTACATCTGCGAATATTGTACGCAATAACTCATACAAGCAATTCGTCTGTACATAACTGTACCAATAGTTTGCATAAATTATATATTATTATTATTATTATCCTGGCGCGACCTGTAAACCCCCTAGCTACATATCTTACAAAGTGAGGGTCAGAGGGCTAGCAAGCCATCTGTCCCAGAGCTTATGAAATGTTTTTGTCCGTTTTCTTAGTTCGAAAGTGAGTCTATACAGTGGTATCACGTCATTGATCAGTTTTAGCCATAGAGATTTCAAGGGTGTTGATACACCCTTCCATGACAACAGGATGGTCTTTCTGACATAAAAGTATAGGATTCGCAGTAGTCTTTTGGCCTGTGTGGATATCTGTAAGTCTCCAAAAATCCCCAATAGACCATTTTTTGGGTGGATAATATTGGGAAGGCCTAGAGCTGAGGAAATAAAGGAGCCCACTTCCACCCAGAAGTCCTGAACCACCGGGCAGTTCCAGAAGCAGTGCATAAAATCTGCACCCCCTCCGCAACCGCGGAAGCACTCATCAGAGGTCTTCAGTCCCATTTTGTGTAATCTGGCCGGGGTAAGATGAGAGTGGTGAAAAAATTTCTCTAGATGAGATGACTGTCGCTTTATATGTGTCTCTAAATTCAGTCCAGTTTTCCTCAGTAAATGAGATGTTCATAGATGCCCATTTGTCCTGTGCTTTACTAAATCGGGGGTTAACGTCCGTCATTAGGGCCTCATAGTAGGTTGAAATAAGCTTATTGGGGTCTGGTTGTCTTAGTAGTTTCTCTAGCGGGGGCAAATTAATGGGATTCTTCAAGGAGCCAAACTGAGCTCGTATAGCATGCCTAAGTTGATAGTAGTAAAGTAAATAGGAGCGTGGTAAGTCGAAGTCCAGTCTCAGTTGTTGAAAGGTTTTAAACCCCTGGGCATCATACAGATGACATAAGTATTTTATTCCCTTAGAGTACCATCTCTGAGTGTCCGGCAATGAGTGTAGTTCCTGCAGAGTAGGGTTAAACCACAGGGGATTGTTTGGAGATGTGGACCAGGAAGATTTACATATTTTTGTAGTGATATATCGAAAAAGTAAAAAAGAAGTTGCTAGCATGGAGGTGCCCGGTCGACTTGGAACCCCACCTCTATAAACAATGTTATGTAGTGTTTCCATGGAAGACGCAATGGCTCCCTCGGTGGTAGTACATGCGTTTGCCGAGACCGGGCATAGCCAATCATGCACATGCACTAACTGTGATGCTAAGTAATAAAGAAAAAAGTTTGGAAACGCCAACCCCGCCATATGTGATGGCAGCCGCAACGTCTCCAGTGCCACCCTGGGGGTCCCCCCACTCCACAGGAACGTTGTACAGATCGCATCTATCCTTTTAAAAACAGATCTGGGGATTTTGCAAGGGGAGTTAGCTAGTACATATAGTAGTTTTGGTAAGTAGATCATTTTAAGGAGGTTTGCTCTTCCCATGAGATCCAGGGGTAAGTCCATCCACTGTTTAGTTTGTTCCTGTAATCTATTCAGTATGGGGTCTAAGTTATTAGTAATGTAAGTGGACAGGGGCGACTGTACCAACACCCCAAGGTATCGAAAGGAAGTCACTACCTGTAGGTTGGAGTCCGGGTGAATCTGGGAGACCGCCCCTGAATCCAAGGGGAATAGGCTGGACTTGTCCCAGTTCACCCGGAATCCAGAAAAATCCCCAAATCTATTAATCTCAGCCAGTAACGACCGAAGTGACGCACCAGTGTCTGCCAGATACACCAAAGTGTCATCTGCATACAGCGAAATGCGTTCCTCAATGGCAGCTATAGGCAGGCCTTTGATGGAGGAGGATGTACGTATCCTAGCTGCCAGTGGCTCCATAGCCAAGGCGAATAGAAGCGGGGATAAAGGACATCCTTGCCTCGTGCCCCTGGTAATGGAGAATGATTTAGTGATGGAGGAATTAACGCGCACTCGGGCTTGGGGGGATGTGTAAAGCAGCCTAATCCATGCCACCACGCGAGGACCGAAACCGTACACCTGCAACACACGAAAGAGATATGGCCACTCCACACTATCAAATGCTTTGCATGTGTCCAACGACACAATGGCACGGGTACGGGGACATTCATGAGGGTATTGCAAGTTTTGGAATAGTCTGCGGATATTCATTCTTGTGGACCGTCCAGGTATAAAACCCCCTTGGTCGCTATTAACCAGGGACGTAACTACAGTATTTAAGCGATTTGCAAGCACTTTTGCTAGGATCTTAACATCCACATTTATGAGGGATATTGGGCGGTATGATTCACATTTAAGTGGATCCTTGCGGGGTTTCAGCAGGAGCACGATCAAGGCCTCTCGCATGGTGGGGGGAAGGATACCAGCATCCAAAGCCTTATTAAATGTGCGTAGCAGAAATGGGCACAGTAATTCCTTGAATTGTGAATACCATTCAGTGGGATAACCATCTAGCCCAGGAGTTTTGTGGGCTGGCATTTGAGTAATGGCTACTGCAATTTCTTCAACCGAGATGGGGGCGTCTAACATTTCCCTTTCCTCAGTGGAAATGGAGGGGAGAGATATGTCAGCGAGGTATTCGTTTAGCTGGGGCTCAGTGTACTCAGCTCTAGAAGTGTAAAGTTCTGTGTAGAAATTTAGAAAAGTCTCCATAATATCCCCAGGGGCCTCACTCATTTGGCCTGTCTTAGTATAAATACGAGGGATAGATACTGGGGGGTGGTCAGGCCTCGTCAGATATGCTAAGAGGCGCCCGGCCTTGTTGCCATGCTCAAATGATTTCTGTGCCGTGTGTAACAATTTCTTTTTTGTAAGGTCTAAAAGACGTATTTCATACTCCCTACGTTTCAATAGCCATGTTTCTCTTTTGTCTGGAGTTGGATCAGAGGTATATACCGACTCCGCTTGTACCATGGCAGTTTCAAGTTCTGCCGTATGTTGTTGGTTATTTTTTCTCAAGACTCCAGTGATGGACATAAAGGTGCCCCTCAATGAGGCCTTGAAGGCCTCCCACTCTATAGAAGGATCCACTGTCCCTACATTGTCTCTCCAGAATTCCTTGATACCTTGTTTACATGTTCCCTGTACCACCTCATCCTCCAGCCAATAAGAATTTAACCTCCAAATGGAGGGGGTAGATCCTGGAAGGATGGTGAGGTCCACAGAAAGGGGCGCATGGTCTGAAACCCCCCTAGGTAAATAGGAAGTTGCAGCGACAAAGGGGAGGGTGTCTGCTGGGGCAAAGGCCATATCAATTCGAGACATGGTGTGAAATGAGTCTGAATGACAAGAGAACTGACTATCATCTGGATGTTTCCAGCGCCATAGTTCAGTAAGGTTATAAACCTGCATCCAGCTCAAAAGGGAGGGAAAGGGTCTACCCCCACCCCCCAAGCGATCCACGGCTGGGTCTAGTACAGCATTAAAATCACCGATGTAGAGGAGAGGTCCGGGGGGTCTATCCAATAAGTGCAATGACAATTTCAATAATACCTCCACCGAAAAGGGTGGAGGAATATAGAGGTTAACAATAGTAAACGTTATTGAGGAGATTTGTAGAGTAAGCACAACATATCTCCCGTTTGGATCTGTCTTGACTTGTAAAGTTTCTGCTGGGAGGGATTTTGCCACTAAGATGGAGACTCCTCTAGAGTAATTTGTGTGTGTAGCATGATAACCCCGAGCCAGCCATGGACGCTTAAGGGCCCTCACCTTCGTGTCAGCTAGGTGGGTTTCCTGTAGACATACTACATGAGGGCGACATTTCTTTAGGACTGAGAAAACGAGAGCTCTTTTCTGGGGGGCATTTAAACCTCTAGTATTCCATGATACTATTTTTAGGGACCTCGACATTGTATGCCAAACAATATATCATGTTCATAAGGATACATATGCACATACTCATCTAGTACCTCACAGGCCGCGCCAGGCCACATGCATTCAATGATATGTATAACACATTTCAAATATCTATGTTTACTCGAGCCTGTATCGTCAGTATACAGGCCCGAGTAAGCCCACAAGTCGATCCGAGCAGTAACTATATAAATTGTAAAAAAGAGAAAAAAAGAGAAAAAAAAATAAGAAAAAGTACCAAAGAGCACAAAAGGGTGCAAACCGTGTTTGAAAAACCCGTAACCCCCGCCCCGCTCGGCCATCCCCAACTTAGCGAGCCTTGGATCCCAAAACCCAAACAGACCCCTTCTACCCCGTAAAAAGGGGGGGAAGAAAGTGTTATTGAGGGTCTAACTATTCCGTGGTCACACCACTATCCGGTGGGGAGGTAACGTGGAGATCAGTGTGGCTCCCAACTGATATTGAAAAAAAAAAAGTAAAGTTATGTCCTGATTCAGGAACAGTCCTTCACACTAGTAAATGGAAGAAAAAGGAAGTTGAAATGCCGGATCAAGCGAAAATGCCAAGGACCGTTGTAGGATTATAGATCTTTCCTCCTTCTTCTCTCTCTTTTTCCTTTCATTACAAGACCTCAGGTATAGGTGAGTAGTCCCATATGCTGACGCAGGCCTATGGTGAATAGGGGACTGCATGGTGTCATCCAGGAAGAGTTCAGCCAAGGGGAACATTACACAGGGGAAGCTGTCAGTGTCCTCTGCGCCTGCCTGCGGGCCCATAGCGATCATTTAGCCAAGCCATAGCTTCTTTAGGGTTGGAGTAAAAGTGAGCTTTACCATCGAATATGATGCGGAGCTTGGCAGGGAACAGCATGGCATATTTCAATCCTTCCTCACGTAAACGACTCTTCACTGCTGAGAATGATATGCGCTGGCGCTGCACCTCAGCAGAGAAGTCAGGATAAATAGAGATACTGTTGCCGTTGTATTTAAGCGGACCTTTCTCTCTTGCTATTCGTAAGATGGCCATTTTATCCTGGAAATTAAGGATGCGGGCAATGATTGAGCGTGGAGGTGCTCCCTCTGGGGGAGGACGTGGGGGTGTGCGGTGTGCTCTCTCAATCACGTATGAAAATGATGGCGCGTCAGTGCCAAAAATATCCCGCAGCCAGGAGTACAGGAATTTTTCAGGGTGAGAGCCCTCCGCGCGTTCAGGGAATCCAACAAAACGTAAATTGTTCCTTCTAGAACGATTTTCCAAATCGTCGATTTTGGCGCGAAGAGCTGCTAGTTCCCCAGTATTATCTCTCACTTTAACAGTTAGGGGGTGCATAGTGTCCTCCACGGAGCTAATACGTTCCTCCATATCCCCAGCTCTGTCACGCAGGTTTTGGACATCCTGTTTGAGGAGTGAGAAATCCATTCTTATGGAGGCTATTTGAGTAGTGAGGGAGGCCTTACAATCTTGTATAGCCAGCATAATAGTGGCTAGGGTTGGTTCAGCAGGGGGATTTAGCTCTCCATCATCATCTGTGAATTGCTGGGGGTCTTGGGCTGTCTGGGGGTCTTGTGATATCTGGGAGACAGACTGTGTACGGAAGATAGCAGGAGTAGAGGCACTCACCCCACTAGCAGAGCTCCGGTCATCAGACATATTCGCCTGCAGCATGGTTGCCTGAGATGTTTGTGTCCCGGCGCCATCTTGCCTCCGGAATCCCGCCAGACGGTCCGACGTGGATGGGGGCCAAGCCGGCCCGTATTTCACCATGGTAGCCAGCCTGCTTCGTGCCCACTGCCGTGGGGAACAAATTGAGACCTTCGGCGAGGAGATAGGACTCAGGATGCCTGTAGGATGGTTGTTGAGAGCCGGAGCGCTGTGACTATGCGACCGCTCGCTCCACCATCAAGCCACGCCCCCTCAGTGCTACCTTTTAGTTCCCATGAGTGCCTGCTCATTAATGCTGCCCATCAGTGCTGCCTATCAGTGCCAATTAGTGCCACTCATCAATGCCACCTATACATGCCACCTATCAGTGCCCATCAGTGCCGCCTCATCAGTGTACATCAGTAAATGAGAAAAATTACTTATTTACAAAATGTTATGACAGAAACTAAGAAAAACTTTTTTTTTAAATATTTCTGTCTTTTTTTGGTTCTTCTAACAAAAAATAAAAAACCCAGTGGTGATTAAATACCACCAAAATAAAGCAAATTTAATTTGGGTACAGCGTTGCATGACTGTGTCTGTGACTTGGCCTGGGCAAGAAAGGGGTGGAAGTGTCCTGAGCATTACACTTTTATTTTCAATTATATATCATTTTTTTTTCACACATACTAAACAATATTCACTGATTTGTGTTATTTTTACCAAAGAAATGTTTATTGCCGTCACAAGGGATATAAACATCCCTTGTGACAGCAAAAAAAGTGATCAGAATTTTTTTTTTAAAGTGAAAATGTAAAAAAAAAATAAATAAATAAGAAAAATAAAAATAAAAATTTTAAAGTGCCCCCGTCCCTGTGAGCTCACGCAGCAAAGAAACCGCATGCGTAAGTTGCACCCGCATATGTAAACGGCGTTAAAATCACACATGTGAGGTATCACCGTGATCGTTAGTGTGAGAGCAATAATTCTATCAATAGACCTCTTCTGTAACTCTAACCTGGTAACTGTTAATTTTTTAAAAAAATGTCGCCTATGGAGATTTTTAGGTACCGTAGTTTGGCGTCATTCCATGAGTGTGCGCAATTTCAAACCGTGACAAGTTAGGTATCTATTTGCTCTGCATAACATCCTATTTCACATTATACAAAAAATGTTTTGCGCTATAAACAAAAACTAGCGACAATTTTGAAAAAAAACACAATATTTTGTACTTTTTCCTATAATAAATATCCCCATTTTTTTTTGAAAAAAAGCTAATTTTTTCTCAGTTTAGGCCGATATGTATTTTTCTACATATTTTTGGGGAAAAAAATCGCAATAAGCGTATATTGATTGGTTTGCATAAAAGTTATAGCATCTACTAAATAGGGGATAGATTTATAGCATTTTTATTATTATTATTTTTTTTACTAGTAATGGCAGCAATCTGCGATTTTTATCGGGACTGTGACATTGGACACTTTAACACATTTTTGGGACCATTGGCATTTATACAGCAATCAGTGCTATAAAAATGCACTGATTACTGTAAAAATGTCACTGGCAGGGAAGGGGTTAACATTAGGGGCGATCAAGGGGTTAACTGTGTTCCCTGTGTGTGTTTCTAACTTTAAGGGGAGGGGACTGACTAGAGGGGATGACAGATCGTGGTTCCGAGCTCTTAGGAACTCACAATCTATTATGCCTCACAGAACAGAACAGGGATTTGTGTGTTTACAAACACATGTCCCTGTTCTGCCTCTCTGTCTCACTTACCAGACTGGTGAGTCCGATTGGGCAGAAGGTAGGCTCCCTTATGTATCCGACTTGCGGCCCCTGGTAGAGCAGACAGGAAGCACACGAGTGCGGAGTGGTATGAGAGCCCGTATAGGAGTCCGGATTCCGGAAGCAGGAAGTCTCCAAACAGCAGATGGTAATCAAATGCACTGGCAACGAATGCTGAGCAGGAGCTATAGACTGGTCACAGACAGGCAGGGTTCGGCAACAGGCGGGCAGCGGAGGTGCAGGAGGAGCAGGCAGAAGCGGGGTCAAACAAGTCGGGGTCAGATGCAGGCGGAAGTCAGGAGAGTCCAAAAGGCAAGCCGGGTCATCAACAGATCAGAACACAGGAACACAGGAACAAGGAACAGGCAATGGGAACTAGGCACGGGAGCTGTTGATCAGGCAGCACCGATCAGAGGGAGAGGAAAGCCTAAATAGGCTGATTGGCGCCAAACGCCGCGCACGTGTGCGTGCCTTTACGCACAGGCGCCTGTGCACCCGCATGTGCCCGAGCGTGCCCCTGGACAGCGTCGTGCGCACCAGCACCACCAGACAAACGCATAACAGCGCCCATAGGCGGACACGCACTAACGCGAACGCGCGCGCGCACCCGGGCACCACCGCGTCCACCATGGCCAGCCAGGATGCCAACACCAGTGCCCATGGAGGCAGGCACCCGAGTTCCCACAAGAACGCACGCACCAACGTGCCCTGGCGCGCAACAATGCCCAACCAGGTAACCTCTCTGATAGTGCCCCCCCCTCAAGGGCAGACACCGGATGCCCAATTGGGCTAACTTGGGCTAACTCTGGCATGCAAATTGTCTTCTGGTTCCCATGAGTTGTCTTCAGGGCCGCATCCTTTCCACTTTATGAGGTTTTGGTTTTGATTACGCCTCCTTCTCCAGTCTAGGATTGCTTCCACTTCGAACTCCTCCTCGTTGTCCACAAGAATGGGTTTGGGTGGACCGACAATACGGCCAACAAAAGAATTGGGGGTAACCGGCTTTAAGAGAGACACATGGAAGACTGGGTGCACCTTCAGAGAATTAGGCAGGTCAAGCTCATAAGCAACATTGTTAATTTTCCTCCTTACCAGGAAGGGACCCAGGAACTTAGGGCCTAGTTTCATAGACAAGCACGCCAACTTCAGATTGGCAGTAGATAACCATACTGGGTTGCCGGGTTCCAACACAAGTTCCCCACGCCTCTTTTTATCAAACATTTTCTTGTAACCTTCTTGGGCCTTGGCCATGGTATTCTGTAATAGTCTGTTGTTTACTGAGAAGTATATCAGGGTTTCAGCTACTGCAGGAACAGAACACTCAGGTATTGACCCAGGCAAAAAGGACGGATGAAAGCCATAGTTGGCATAGAATGGAGTCTGGTTGGTAGCTGAATGCAAGGAATTGTTGTAAGAAAACTCCGCAATAGGGAGTAGGGAGGCCCAATCACCCTGGGAGAAGGCAGAAAAACAGCAGAGATATTTCTCCAGAGATTGATTCATCCTTTCAGTTTGCCCATTTGATTGGGGATGTAAGGCTGAGGAGAACGCCAATTCAATTTCCAAGGAGCCACAGAGGGCCTTCCAGAATCTGGAGGTGAACTGGATACCACGGTCAGAAACTATATTCTTTGGAACTCCATGTAACCTGACAATTTCTTTAATGAAAATATTGGCTCTCTGTAGCCGATGGAGTACCCTTCATTGGAAGGAAATGATTCATTTTAGACAATCTGTCTACCACTACAAAGATGGAGGAAAAGCCTTCTGATGGGGGGAGTTCAACGACAAAGTCCATTGAGATCATACTCCATGGTCTCTCTGGGACTGGGAGAGGTTTCAATAGTCCCCAGGCCCTAGCCCGGCTGTTCTTGCTTCTGGCGCAAGTATTGCAGGAATCAACAAACTTTTTACAATCCCTAATAAGGTGAGGCCCCCAGAAGGTACGCTGTACCAGATCACTTGTTTTTCGTGTGCCGAAATGTCCAGCCAGTTTATGATCATGTCAAAGTTCCAATACCTGTACCCTTAGTTCTTCAGGAACCACAATCTTGTTTTCATGCCAAAACAGGCCATCCTTGCCACAGGCCCCAGCGGGTAGCGTCATCCCCATAGAAGCCCGTCTGATTTGAGAGACTAGATCTTGTTGTAGAAGCAAGAAATTCCCAGGGGGAAGGATGGTATCTGGAGGTAAGGTTTCTTCTGAATCATGGAACATACGTGAAAGTGCATCAGACTTAACATTTTTGGATCCGGGTCTGAAGGTGATGTGAACTGAAATCGAGAAAAAAAAAGTGCCCATCTGGCCTGCCGGGGTTTTAACCTCTTAGCCGTTATCAGGTATTTTAAGTTTTTATGGTCCGTGTAGACCAGGATGGGATAAGCAGCACCCTCCAGAAGGTAACGCCATTGCTCTAAAGCTGCTTTAATAGCCAGAAGTTCTCAATCTCCCACATCGTAATTTCTCTCAGAAGAAGAAAGTTTACGTGAGAAAAACCCCACAGGGTACAGAAGAGCTTTGGTGCCTTGTCGTTGTGAGAGCACAGCTCCTACAGCAATTTCGGATGCGTCAACTTCTAACACGAATGGTAGGGCTGGGTTGGGATGCTTCGGAATGGTGGTTGAGGTAAATAGAGCTTTGAGTTCCTCGAAGGCCGACTGTGCCTTAGGAGTCCAGCAAAACCGGCTTCCTTGTCTGGTGAGTTCAGTAATGGGAGCGATTATCAAGGAGAATCCTTTTATGAATTTCCTATAGAAATTGGCAAAACCAATAAAGCGTTGTACCCCTTTCTTATCTACGGGTGCAGGCCAGTCCAGGATAACAGATACCTTTTGGGGATCCATCTTGATACCCTCAGGGGAGATGATCAGGCCCAGGAACTGAATACATTGAAGCTCAAATTCGCATTTTTCGAGTTTGACATAGAGCCCATGTTGCCTAAGTCGGGTGAGAACATTTCGTACATGCTTGCGGTGGTCGGCCAGAAAAGGGGAAAAAATCAGGAAATCGTCCAGATAGACTATGACATAGAGGTCCAGGAAGTCACGGAAGACGTCATTGATGAAGTGTTGGAAAGTTGCTGGCGCGTTACACAGGCTAAAGGGCATGACAAGGTACTCAAAGTGCCCAAATCGAGTACGAAAAGCCGTCTTCCACTCATCGCCTTCTCTTATGCGAATTAAGTTATACGCCCCGCGGAGATCCAACTTGGTGAAAACTTTTGCGGTTCCCAGTCTTTGAAATAATTCAGGTACTAAGCGTAACGGGTATCTGTTCTTGATAGTGATTTTGTTTAATTCCCGGTAGTCGATACAGGGGCGTAGGGAGTGATCCTTCTTCTCCACAAAGAAGATGCCTGCACCAGCTGGAGATGTGGAGGGGCGAATGAACCCTTTCTTTAAGTTCTCATCAACCGCACCACCGCGTCCACCATGGCCAGCTGGAACGCCAACACCAGTGCCCATGGAGGCAGGCGCCCGAGCACCCACAGGAACGCGCACACCAACGCGCCCTGGCGCACAACGACGCCCAACCAGGTAACCTCTCTGACACTCTCGTGCCCGTGATCGCTCGTGGCCGGCGGTCATCGAGACTGTCGGCCACAAGCATCGGCACCCCCGCAGTGCAGCGGCCGCGTGTGTGCCTGCTATCCCGAGCTGACGTACAGCTACGGCAATTCACGGGATCGTGCCAACCTGCCGCAGTATAATGACAGCGACTGGTCGGCAAGTGGTTAACTTGTAAGCAACAAATGTCAGAAATAGGCTTAGGGATGAAAGGGATAAGAGATGTGTGAACAGCAAACTTTCACAAACCCTTTGCAGAGCTTTCTGTTTTTAGGCTTCGTGTACACTGCTGCTGGTAAACAGATGGTGTGGAGCAGTTGGGTGTTTTTCTCAGCTGCCCCTAAACTCTCCTCTATGTTATCTTATCAGTACATTTACACAGGGTCGTTTTTAGTCGTTTCTAGGCAGTTGAGTTTAGAAGCATTTTTTGGAAAGCAAAAAAATGCATTCAGGACGGATGTTCAGAGGCATTTGAAATGCCAAATGCCTATAACAGCTTGTAAGTGCGTATAAACATGATAACTCGTGTTTAGCCGCGTTTTGTTTACAGGCGTTTTTAACGGAGATTTAAAAAAATAAATAATAATAATTTTAAAAAAATGCTTCTAAGCGCAAACAAATGCAAATGTGGCTAAACACTGCATGCAAATGTGGCAAAATGGATGTTTTTAAACGTGGGTTACTCTCTGTCAAGTTAAATCGTTTTAAAATGTCCCGTCGAGGTTTTAAAATGTCCCCTGTACATTAAGCTTTAAAGTGCCCTTAAGCTCTAGTTTGCAATTGTTGCACAGATCTGTGTGAAACAGGTCTTAAAGGGATGGAGGCAGTAGGCAAATATTTCTGCAGGCCCTTAGACAGCAGGAAGCCCCCCTCCTTTTACTGCTGCTGTTAAATGCCTGATCTATGACACCACGCAATGTGTGTTTTTGGAGAAACACAAGAGGGATTGTTTTACTATTCTATGCCTCGTCACAGCTCATTATTCTGGTCACTTCTTCAAAATGTGACAAGATGCTGCACCTGTCCTGTATGATAAGGCACTGATATGGTGAAAAGAGCCACAGCTCCACAAAGCCTGTCCTTGTACTGTACTCATATAGATAGTCACTGATGGCCCATTGTCACTGGTGCAGCCTCTGCAGCATGACCAATGTTACATAGTTTAATAATTTATGTGACAGACCCAACTGGGACAGGGGCTTTTGGAGGGGACTGCAAGCTAGCCTCTTGTCTACTGACTATGGGCCCTGGCATTTGAGGGGACTCTATTCTTTGGGAGGTGTGTGTATGGGGGACCTTCAGAGTAGTTTTACTTCAGATTCAAGCCCATGTCTCCCAGAAACTCACAGACTCTGAGAACTGGAGGACCCAGATACAGATTTGGGCCTCTGTGTTTTGTGGGGGTATAGAATCAACAGCTCAAACCAGCATTTCCTGCTTCAATCCCCTCCTAGACTCAGAGATTCAAAGCAGATTATTATGATAAGCTCAAAACAACCTAATGCTGGGGTCTCCTGCTGTTATGTGTAATCTGTTTATTAAGGTGTTATGTGTTTTTCAAGTGTATACCTGTATTTTCTGTTCAATAAGATGATTTCTTTGTTTTTTACCTCAACATTTTGCCTGTGCATGATGCTTGGGGTAAAGGGCTGATTTTAGCTATTGGTCTGCTGGAAGAGTTTGGATGGCAGAAGGCACCTTTAGCGGAGGCGCCAAGGTGGGGTGCAAGGTAGTCTGTTACAGTTTATAAGATTGAAAAACATAACACAGGTCCTTCCAGTTTAATATGGGTGTGTGTGGGATTTTCATTCTATAACAATTCCCATAGCCCTGTATATTCCGCTTGCTGAGGAAGATATTTAAAACATTTTCAGCTAGTGTCACTTTCTTAGGGAGGGAGTACAAAATTGTATTCATCTAATAGTTAAGAACACTTTCACATTCTAAGG
The DNA here is from genome assembly GCA_037952925.1 of Lithobates clamitans. Lineage (NCBI taxonomy): Eukaryota > Metazoa > Chordata > Amphibia > Anura > Ranidae > Lithobates > Lithobates clamitans. The sequence goes on from JBBGZY010000081.1 coordinate 13,547,078, forward strand.
TAAATTCTAACCTCAAATAATGACCTGTTGTCCTTTTCAAGAAACTTGTTATTAAAGTAAACAGTTTATTACAGTTAAACAAATCACTTTTTATATTCATAGCTCAGGTCCTCCACCCCCTTTCACTGAGATCTTTCTAATTCAACAAAGTCTTTCCTGAGGATTGGTGACTAAAACTAAATCCCATGTTCAAGATGAGGCCAAACCTGTGTTTTGTAATGTGGTGCAATATTTATGTTTCAAATGTATGCCCATTTAAAGCATGAGTATTGTGCTAGCTATGTTAACTGTGGCTTGGCATTGCATGATATTGCTAAGTCTGTGATCTACAAGCACCCCAGATCCTTTTCCATAACTGATTTTGTTTGTGTATTTTTGGCACCAAGGTGCAAAACATTACATTGCTCAATTGTGAACCTTATATGCCATATAGCTGCCAACCCCCTATTTTATCAAGGTCTTCCTGTAATGATGCTATATACTGTGCCAAAGTAATTTCCTTGTATGATTTGGTATCATCAGCAAACACTGAAATTGTGCTCCTAATTCTAATCTCTATTTCATTAAGACACCAATTAAACAGCATGTTGAGTTCCAGTGTATGGTGGTGTCACATATCAGGCATTTGGCAGTCAGCTTGTGTTGATGCTGCTATTCTGTGAACACTTGTGAGTTATGACCACCTACGGTGGTTGCAAAACCTTTCTGGCCTGACACAAGACCTTGTGGAAGCCAGGGTATTTAACCAGAATCGTTGCACCCTCAGGTTGAGGACATATGCCAGACAAGGTAAATGCATGAATTTTCCCCAGTGATGGGTGGCTATTAGTGTGTCAGAAACCTACCATCCTACTGGTAGGAGTCTGGCTGACTGATGCACAAGGAACTAGGAAGTGCTGTGGAGAAAATAGGACAGGGGAAAAGGGACTGCAGACCTGAATACAGGTGATGATTTCACCCCTTTACACCAGCACAGCTTAATGCGTTTTTTAAAACATATTTAATGTGAGTGTAATGTGATGCATTTTTAGTTGCCATTAAATCTTTTTAAACTGAATTACACGATTGCATTATTCCCTGTATGCATATGAGGTGATCTTTGAAAATACCAGACGGAAGTTGTGACTCTATTGATCAGCGTTCTTACCAGGAGGTGGAGTGAATTTGGGATCTATATTTACCATTAACCACATGCCGACCAGCCGCCGCAGTTGTACTGCAGCAGAATGGCACGGCTGGGCGAAATGACGTTATGTAACGTCACTTTGCCCTCTGGCCATTAGGTGGCGAGCGCGCCCCCCCTCGCCTCACGGGCTGATGCAAGTGCTCGGCGGTCTCGATCACCACCGGGCTCCCATGATCGCCACTGAGACATGGAGAACTCGGAACTGTGTGTGTAAACAACAGTTTCCCCAATTCTCTGAGGGGAAAACAGACAGATCGTCTGTTCATACAGAGTATGAACAGACGATCTGTTACCTTCCCTGCACAGTCCCCATCCCCCTTCAGTTAGAACACAAACTAGGACACACTTAACCCCTTCACTGCCCCTAGTGTTAACCCCTTCACTGCCAGTGAAATTTTTACAGTAATTTTTAATCGCACTGATCGCTGTATTAATGCCAATAGTCCGAAAAAATCGGACTGATCGCTGTATTAATGCCAATAGTCCCAAAAATGTGTCAAAATTGTCCATAATGTCGCAGTCATGATAAAAATCGCAGATCGCCGCCATTACTAGTAAAAAAAATTTATAAGGGGGCGTGACTCCAGAGTCCCTGCGCATGCTGGGACCATGACGTCACAAGGGGGCGGGGTCACCGCCTATATAAATGGCTCCGCAGCTCGCACAAAGCATTCCAGCCGGAGAGAGCATCGTGTCAACATCGGAAGAAGAGAAGAAGAGAAGAAGCGACGAGACAGCGGCGACGAGACTGCGGCGGCAAGACAGCGGCGACAAGACAGCGGCAGCAGACCAGGCCCCTTGCTGGCAAAAGAGCTGGAAGAAGATAGCGGAGGGGCCCAGGAGAAGAGGAAGAACACCGGGAGAAGTTGGAAGAAACCCCCCCGAAGTCGGAAGAAGACCCCGGAGCTGCCTAATAAATTACTCTTAAAACCTGTGTTTTTTTTTATTGACACTTTTCCCTAGGTGAATGGGTCGGGGTACCATGTACCCCATACTCATTCACACAGGGTGGGGGGCTGGGATCTGGGGGCCCCCTTATTAAAGGGGGCTCCCGGATTCCGATAAGCCCCCCACCCGCAGACCCCAACAATCAACGGCCAGGGTTGTCGGGAAGAGGCCCTTGTCCTCATCAACATGGGGACAAGGTGCTTTGGGGTGGGGGGGCCCTCAGGGCTCCCCCCTCCCCCAAGGCACCCACCTCCCCATGTTGAGGGCATGCGGCCTGGTACGGCTCAGGAGGGGGGTGCTCGCTCGTCTCCACCCCCTTTCCTGGCCGGCCGGGCTGCATGCTCGAATAAGGGGCTGGTATGGATTTTGGAGTGTAGGGGGTTCCCCTTACAATCCATACCAGACATAAGGGCCTGGTATGTCCCTGGGGGGGAACCCACGCCGGTTTTTTCATTTAAAATTTGGCGCAGCCACCTCCTCAGGATTCATACCAGACAGCTGTCAGCACTGCCTGTCACTTATCGGGAAAGGAAAACAAAGTTTTCCTTTCCCGATGAGTGAGCCATCTCGGCGCTGGCTCCCACGCCGGGGCTCGCAGGTGTCAAATCTCGCCGAGAAATGCGGCGAGATTGACAAAATATCGCGGTCACCTACTGTATTTTATAGTATTTTTATAGTATTTTTTATTTATTTATTTTCTTTGTGGTTTTTGAATTCTTTTTGTTTTTTGAGTTTTTAGTTTTTGCCAGCTCACAAGGTTTATATACATATGAACTCCCAACTGTGCACAAAAGGCTCGCCAGAACTAGGACACAAACTGACTATCCCTGTTCGAGACGATCACCTTGGTTAGCCTGTGTAAGTGAAAGATCTCCTGAGCAAAAATGGAAGCCAGTTCCTTAGAAGTGGGCAACTTCTTAAGTGGAATACAATGACATATTTTAGAGAACCATAAGGATAACTGTGTTGTCCTGGGAGTTGGGTAACTTCTTAAGTGGAATACAATGACACATTTTAGAGAACCATAAGGATAACTGTGTTGCCCTGGGAGTTGGGTAACAATGAAATCCATAGACAGGTGGGTCCAGGGCCTCTCTCCATTGTGTATGGGTTGTAGGAGGCCCACTGGAATGTGTGGAGGAGTCTTATGCCCCATACACACGATAGGATTTTCCGACGGAATATGTTTGATAGGAGCTTGTTGTCGGAAATTCCAACCGTGTGTAGGCTCCATCGGACATTTTCCATCTGAATTTCCGTCACACAAAATTTGAGAGCTGGTTCTCTAATTTTCCGACAACAAAATCCGTTGTCGGAAATGCCGATCGTGTGTACACAATTCCGACGCACAAAGTTCCACGCATGCTCGGAATCAAGCAGAAGAGCAGCACTGGCTATTGAACTTCATTTTTCTCGGCTCGTTGTACATGTTTCTACATCACCGCATTCTTGACGTTCGGAATTTCCGACCAACTTTGTGTGACCGTGTGTATGCAAGACAAGTTTGAGCCAACATCCGTCAGAAAAAAAAGATGGATTTTGTTGTCGGAGAATCCTATCATGTGTACAGGGCATTATTCTGGGCACACACAGAACAGGCAGCTATGAAGGCGGTTACATCAGCGTGTAGACTAGGCCACCAGAATTGTTGTGAAATGGCCCAAAAGAGTTGATTCTTCCCAGGGTGGCCAGCAGCCTTGGGAGAATGGTAAGTCTGGAGCACGGCAGTACGGAGACTCTCTGGGACAAAGCAGCAGTCACAAGGTTTCTCAGGAGAAGCATGGACCTGAGCAGCAAGAATTTTGTCACCCAAAGGAAAAGTGAGACTGATGCATACCGTAGCCAGAATACGATCAGGAGGATTCACAGGCACTGGAACCGACTCCATCTTGGAAGTGGAGTAAAATTGTTGTGACGAGGGGGCATGTCCAGACACTGAAGTGACAAGATGTGCTGCTGAATAGCTCCGCAGAGCCTCCTGTAATCATGCGCCATCCTACGGATTCAGAGACTTAGTGAGCCTCAAAGCCTCACCCAGGATTAACTAGGCACCTGACGGATCATCCCCTGGGGAAATTCCGGAGTCGGGCCGGCCGATTGAGTTTTTATTAGGCCGCGGCCGGCTCCTCACGGCAGAGTCTCGCCGCCATCTTGCGGCCTGCAGGTCTTCGGCATCCCCGGGCTTGAGTGCCGAGGTTGGCCGTATTGGAGGAAGCTGAGTTGTGAGCATCTGCTGCTGTTATCCTGGAGGAGGATCGGGTGGTGTACGGGCGCAGTGGAGACCCACAAACACTGGGAAAATCGAATCTGAACGCCCGAGGCCCGCCGCCATCTTGAGGCCTATGAAGCCTCCAACATCCCCAGGCTCGAGTTCCACAATCGGCGGTATGAACGACCACTAACCTAACCCTTCCTACAGCGGACATCTCCGGAAGCTAAATACATGATATAGAAGCTCTGAGGGCCAGAAGAAGAACAGGGGAAAGCCGATTTGGGCCTGTCACCTACTCCCCAGCTCACAGCCTAGGAAAGCCTGAGGCTTTGGCCTACTTGTGGAAATGTCAGGGAAGACAGGCTTTCCATGTAAGCACCCGGCATGCACGCATGCCTACTAGCACTTTAAGACACACACCTGTCACTAATACTGAAGTCAGGCGGGCTATTTAAACAGGCCTCCTACAGAGGTTCATTGCTGTTTGGTCTGCAGCTCCTGTGTTGTATCCTGTTTCCTGTGTGACCTCTGATTCTGATCCAGCTTGTTGTTACCTGTGATTGCCTGCTGCCTGTTCTGATCCCGGCTTCCCATAGACTCTGATCCTGCCTGCTGATTCTGTCTGCTGATCTTCCGGTACTACTTGGCTTGTGACCTGACCTCTCTTCTGCCTACCGTCTATGCCTGATCTGCCTGATTATTACCGACCCGGCCTGTCTGACCCTGCATCTCGCTCATCCAGCCTGCTACAGCTCCCAGCCCTGCAAGCCTGCATCTGGTACTGCTCTGTGGTTCATCCCAGCCTGCCACCAGTCAAGCACCGTGTCAGCTCATCTACTATCTGCCTGCTGATCACCGCTACTACACAGACTTTTGAACTGTTTACAGGCACTCATACCCCACCGTGCTCCTGTGGCTGCTGTATCACTACCAGTGGTCCGCGAGCCGGAGTTGTACGAGAGGCCTTCCTCTACACGTCAGGCTCACATCCCAGGTACGTAACAGTACCAAACAGCCATGTGAGCCTGACGTGTAGAGGAAGGCCTCTCGTACAACTCCGGCTCGCGGACCACTGGTAGTGATACAGCAGCCACAGGAGCACGGTGGGGTATGAGTGCCTGTAAACAGTTCAAAAGTATGTGTAGTAGCGGTGATCAGCAGGCAGATAGTAGATGAGCTGACACGGTGCTTGACTGGTGGCAGGCTGGGATGAACCACAGAGCAGTACCAGATGCAGGCTTGCAGGGCTGGGAGCTGTAGCAGGCTGGATGAGCGAGATGCAGGGTCAGACAGGCCGGGTCGGTAATAATCAGGCAGATCAGGCATAGACGGTAGGCAGAAGAGAGGTCAGGTCACAAGCCAAGTAGTACCGGAAGATCAGCAGACAGAATCAGCAGGCAGGATCAGAGTCTATGGGAAGCCGGGATCAGAACAGGCAGCAGGCAATCACAGGTAACAACAAGCTGGATCAGAATCAGAGGTCACACAGGAAACAGGATACAACACAGGAGCTGCAGACCAAACAGCAATGAACCTCTGTAGGAGGCCTGTTTTAATAGCCCGCCTGACTTCAGTATTAGTGACAGGTGTGTGTCTTAAAGTGCTAGTACGCATGCGTGCATGCCGGGTGCTTACATGGAAAGCCTGTCTTCCCTGACAGGAAGACAGCAGCCATCTTGCTACTCCAAGGACACCTCAACTAATTTTCCTTCCACTCTTCCTAAACACCCAGCTGACCTTCATCCTGCTAAACTTGGTGAGTCACCTAATTTATCATTCAACATTCACCTCTCACACCTATATTATAAGCACCTAATACCTATCAGCTCTGCAACACACTCTTTATGGAAAAAAACAGCAGATCTTTAAAGAGACATTCCTCCCCATACAATTGAAGACAATTGAATCTAAAGACACTAATCTTTATGCTCATGTCCTCTAAAAGCAAAATACTTGATATGTGAACATTTTGATCATGACGGGCATGTGAGACTGGGGCTGTGTCTCCCACCATCTCTCCAAGACCCCCGTTGACTGACCTATAGCTACAATATACACGGGAGTCACCCTTTCAGCCTTCCACAACAGCCGTACACCCCATGGGCAAAATTGGGGACCAAAGACGCAACTATTCAACAACCCTTAAACCTCAGATTCCCTCCAAGATGGATCGCTTTCTAAGTAGACTGTCATCCACGGTTTTGGGAACTCTTGAAGACACACAGACCACATCGGACCAGTCAGACCTAAACACAGGTACTCTTTTTGATACTACCTCTACCCCTACGTCAGAATCTTCCCCTCCGCTGACAGCGGAAGTTTTAGATGCCAAACTACATTCCCTGCTCCAAGCTATCACCCACAACTTCGCACAAGAAGTGGGAAAATTAGCTAAAGAATTGAGAGGGGAAATTGACCAGCTAGGAGAACGCACCGACTCCCTAGAATATAAATTTGATGAAATGGTGCAGTATGTACAGGCGCTGGAAGAAGACAATGCCACCACAAAAAACGCAATCACTCAGCTCCAAACCCAACAGGAAGACCTGGAAAACAGAGAACGTAGGCAAAACTTGAGATTCAGAGGTATTCCTGAAGCTGTGGAAGATAAATAACTTCGCTCCTACCTTTTAAGCCTCTTCAATGTGTTGGCCCCCAATGTCCCTGACATAGACTGGCATTTAGACAGGGCTCACAGATCACTTGCCCCTAAACCTCCAACAGGGGCTAACCCCAGAGATGTGATTGTCAGGTTTCATTACTATGATAGCAAAGAAGCTCTGTCCTTGGCTACTCGCAACCAATCCCGAATCGAATTCAAGAAATCCAAGATTCAAATCTTTAGCGACCTCTCACCTATTACTCTAAATAGAAAGAGAAATCTTCGCCCTTTAACCCTGCATCTTCAATCCCACAAAGTAATATACCGATGGGGTTTCCCCTTTCGCCTCTCTGCATCACGAGACGGTATACAATACTCCTTACGTGACATACAAGAGAGCGACACCTTTCTACGCAACTTGGGCTTACCACCCCTCCCTGACCAAGATCCTCCGCCTCTCCCAACTACTCCCAAACCACTGATGGCTTCAAGTCGCATCTGGACACCGGTGAGACAAAGATCATCCAATTCAAATTTCACACCCCAGAAGCGCCCTACCTCAAGATTTCCAACTTGAACATCCTTCCCAATGACTGAGGCTGAATACACCATTTTATTTGACCCCCAGTCACTGTGTTTCTTTTTGAGTGATCAATAACCCATTAGTGGGTTCATATGTCCCCTAACCCAGGGGTTGTGCGGCTTGTTTTACTACAGCTGCCCTGATTACAAGGTTAGTTAACAGTTCTTTTTTATTTGTTTTTGGAATCCGGGCAATTTTTTCCCTCCGAAGAGTGGTGGGAGACCTCCCGGTCCCTATGTTCAAGGGTCCTCATGCTCCCCCTCTTGACCCATGGCTCAGACCTGGGCTTCCTGGTGGCACCCAGCCTTCCAGGTTTCTACGCGTTGAACGTTGAAATTTTTTTTCTTTGGACTTTTATTTTTCTTATTTTTTTTCTCATTCATTTTGTTTTTTTCCTCGGGTTTCCTTTTTCTTTAACCTGAGGCCGCTAATTCTCAGAGAGTCTACTCCATTCAGTCACCTTGCTACCACTGTTACACATGTTCTTAAAATACTTATGTATTTCTTTTAAGGTACACCATGGAACTCCAACCCTATTGTATGTTGTATAAAATACTTAATGCTTTTTCTCTTGACTAAGTTGTTATGGCACTGAAATTTTTGACGTATAATGTTAAAGGTTTAAACTCTATTACAAAAAGATGGTTGGCTTTGAAAGAGTTTAAAGCTTCCAAGGCAGATATAATCCTAGTTCAGGAGACTCATTTCTGCTCTGGGGGATCCCTTAAATTAGCTAGCAAACACTTCCCGACATCTTTTCTGGCCTCTGACCCGTCTGGAAAAGCGGGGGTGGCTATTTTGATAAACCAATTATGTCCTCTACGAGTCACATCTTCTCACTTGGACCCCCAGGGCAGATTTATTATTCTGAACTGCTCATTTCTCACCCATTCCCTCACTATAGTAAATGTCTATGCTCCCAACTCTGGTCAGATTAGCTTCCTATCCTCTCTGTTTGACACTCTAGACAAATTTTCCCAACCCTTTATGGTGATTGGAGGGGATTTCAATTTGACAATGTCTCCTCACAAAGATAGACGCACATTGTTCCCATCAACTTCACCTTCCAAACGAATCACCTTTCTAAATCATTCCGTAAACTAATAAGAGCTAAAAATCTACTGGGCATTTGGAGGATTAAACATCCCACTCACAAACAATATACGTTTTATTCGCATTCCCACAAACTCTATTCTAGACTAGATCATTTCTTTATTTCTACACCTCTCTTGACATCAACGGTTTCCTCTGAAATCAACCCAATAACATGGTCAGATCATTCCTCCGTCCATTTAGATATTCACCTTTCCTATACTTCCCCTAAAAATTGTCACTGGAGACTCATTGAGACATTTCTTCACACCCCTAAACCTAAAGATCTCCTATCTAATGGCCTAACGGAATATTTTCAACTTAATGTAGGTACAGTCTCGGGGCCCTCCACCCTGTGGGAGGCACACAAAGCCATCTTCCGGGGACATTGTATAGCTATAGGTTCCCCACTAAAAAAAGATGCAGCATTCCAACATTCATCTATCATGTCTAAATTCAAACGGCTGAAAAATCATTAGTAACCTCCCCCACGGTGGTTGGACTCCAGACTGTGGTATCATTACGAAACCAACTTAGATCCCTGACGATGAGCAAAATTGATAAATCTCTTCTTTGGTCCAAGCAGAAATTCTAAGAATATTCAAATAAGCCTCATAAAATGTTGGTAAACAAGTTGAAATCCCGTCCCTTTCAATCCTTCCCTGATTTTCTCAGACAAACTGATGGAACTCCCACTTATTGCCCCCTTACTATGTCTAAACTTTTTGGAGAATTTTATCAACATCTATATAACTGTCTACAGACAGATCCTAACTATAGTTTCACACAAGAGAAATTTGATCTTTTTTTTGAACATTTACAGCTACCCAAACTTTCACCCGAACACCTCTCATCCCTAAATTCAATAATCATGCCCGAAGAGTTGGAAGAGGTAGTTAAATATCTTCCTACCCAGAAATCCCCTGGCCCAGATGGCCTACCTTATTCTTATTATAAAACTTTCCTACCAATTTTAAGCCCCCATATGATTTCTCTATTTGCTTCACCATTCAAAGGGACTACACCACAGCCTCAAATTCTTCATGCCCATATTTCTGTGATCCCGAAGCCTGGTAAAGATCCCTCCACCCCTGATAATTATAGACCCATTGCATTACTTAATTCAGACTATAAGATTTTCACAAAAATCCTGGCTAATAGATTATCCCATATAATTCCTAGGCTTATACATAAAGACCAGGTGGGCTTTGTACGAGCCAGACACGCAGGAGATAATACGAGATGTACAGTTGACCTCATAGATCTATTAAATAAAACATCCCGACCAGCCCTAGTATTAAGTCTCGATGCACAAAAAGCCTTCGACCGGCTTAGCTGGCCATATCTGTTTGCCACACTCTCTAACTATGGATTTGAAGGTCCTTTCATAGCAGCTCTACACCTCCTATATTCATGTCCCTCATCCCAAGTCCAATTAGCTTCTTACTTATCATCATCCTTCTCGTTGAGTAACGGAACCAGACAAGGATGCCCTTTATCCCCTCTACTTTTCATCCTCTGTTTAGAACCCTTAGCAGCAGCCATTCACATTCACCCTGATATATGGGGAGTTCTGCTACGTCAGAAAGAATATAAGCTGTCCTTGTTTGCAGATGATGTCCTCTTGACTTTGACTAGACCTCATATTTCTCTCCCTAATCTTATAGCTCTATTGAAGGACTTCAGCCCTATATCTGGATATAAAATTAACACAAGTAAAACAGAAGCTATGCCCCTACACATTCCACCTTCAGATCTCATCACCCTCGAACAAAACTACTCTTTCCATTGATGTCCAGACTCTCTCAAATATTTGGGCGTAAACATAACCTCCTCATACTCAACTTTATATCAAGCTAACTATCCTCCACTCTTTCGGGACATTGACCGGCTCTTGCGTCAATGGGATATTTACCCCATTTCTCTCCTGGGCCACATCAATGTCCTGAAGATGTCTATAATGCCTAGACTCCTTTATTTATTTGATACCCTCCCGATTCCTATTACCATGTCACAACTTAAAGCCATACAGAGAGCATTTCTTAACTTCATTTGGCGCTATAAAGCTCACAGGATCGCAAGTTCAGTAATGTTTGCCCCCAAATTAAGGGGCGGATTGGGAACCCCGGATATTATCAAATATTATTATGCTGCACATCTTAAAACAATTATCACTTGGTCCTCCAGAATGGCACCCAACGTATGGGCAGAGATTGAAATGCGCATCACTCGCCCGGTACATCTCTGCGCCATGATCTGGGTGGATCTAAATTCATCCATAGGCCAACTTAGAAACATATGCCTAGGTCCAATGTTATTCTCTCTTGCCATTTGGAAGAAAAGCTCTCGTCAATTTTCCCTTGCATCCCCATGCCCTCCACTGTTAAATGTGTTGTTCAACCCTGATATCCCTGACAGCTTATCATACAATAAAATGCTTCCTTGGACACAGGCAGGCATTTTCCAGCTTCGACATATTGTACATCCCCTCACCCAAACACTACTACCCTTTGAAGATTTGCAAAAAAAATACCAGATTCCTAAGCAATTATTTTATTCCTATCTTCAGTTTAGACACTACTTTGCCTCTAAGTCTTCTACTTTAAACCTAGATAGACCTACCCCTTTTGAACTCCTATGCGCTCAAGGCCCCTACCAAACACACCCCATTACTGACATCTATAGGTTTTCACATAATGTGACCCCTATCACCGATACTTCCCATTCTTATATGCAAAAATGGCCCCAGTTAGTAAATCGCGCTCTCCCTCATTGGCAGAAGATTTGGGAGGCTATCTCTAAATCTTCACAATGCATGGAACACAAAGAAACGGCTTTTAAAATATTATATTTTTGGTAAAGAACCACGTAAATTTTTACATAGATACGATCCCAAGACCCCTCGGGTATGTTGGAGGTGCCATAGAGACACTGAATCACACTTCCGCATCTTTTGGGATTGCCCTTTAATACGCCCATTTTGGATGACCGTTCAGACCTTTATACAAGATTTGTTTAGTATCTCTCTTCCACTAGATCCTGTCCACTTTTTGTTGGGTCTACCGATCCCTGGCCTCTCTAAATGTGCTCAAAAATTGGCCACCTTTATCCTACTTGCTGCAAAACGGGCTATACCTTTGCGGTGGCTTTCACCCTCCCAGCCTTCCCTCTCACAGGTCCTACAGACCTTAGAGCAGATTTGTAGAATGGAACGACTTACCCCAATTGTGCATGATACTCTCCCGCAATTCTCCAAAATCTGGGATCTGTGGGACCATTCAAATCTTAACCCTGGTATTAGTTCTCTACACCCGGCTGATGTATCACTCCTCTGAAACTACCTCTCATTAGAGACTCAGCTAACTGCATGATGGTTTATGTTTAGATTTTTGTTGTATTGGTAGCGATGTGACTGCTTTTCTCAGATATGATATAAGTTGTATACAAAACTTGAATGATTCCGCACATGTTTTTGTTTTTATGAAAAATTTCTCAATAAAAATTATAATTTATAAAAAAAAAAAATTGTCGTGACAAGGCGTCGGGCCTTCCATTCTTAGTACTGGGTTAGATTGAGACAACGTAAATGAAACTTGACAAGAAAAGAGCCCATCGCACCCTTCTGTGAGATTCTTATGGTCAGTAAGAATGAGAATTCTTTCAGAGCTAAAATGATCGCTAACAGCTCTCTGTCACCAACCTCGTAATTGCACTCTGCAGGTGACAATTTCTTGAAAAAAGTAGCCACAAGTATGCATAGCACTCTCAGAGGTAGGCTGTTGAGACAGAAGGGCACCAACACCAGTCTCAGAAGCATCAACCTCAAGGATAAAAGGTAACATAGGATCAGGATGTGCCAACACAGGAGCAGAAACAAAGGCGGCCTTGAGACTCTCAAAAGCCTTAAAGGACTCCGGAGACCAACTCTGTGGGTTACCATCCTTTATGGTTATATTAGTCAGGGGCTTGACCAGAGACAAGAAATTACTAATAAACTTCCGATAATAGTTGGCAAAGCCCAGAAAATGCTGCAGAGGACGTAAACCCACGGGTCGAGGCCACTGTAGGACTAAAGAAAGTTTCTCTGGGTCCATCGAAAAACCAGCAGTGGAAATGACAGGAATTTAACCTGTTCACGATGGAATTCGCACTTCTCCAATTTACAATAGAAATTGTTTTCTCTTAGTTTCTGAAGCACATGACAGACATCTGTGTGGTGGCTCTCCAGGGACTTGGAAAATATGAGGATATCATTGAGATAAACCACCACACATAACTGCAACAAATCTCAGAGGACATCATTAATAAATTCCTGGAAAACTGCGGGGGCGTTACATAGGCCAAAAGGCATAACGAGGTACTCATAATGGCCTGTTCCTGTTATTAAATGCAGTTTTTCACTTGTCGCCCTCCTTAATCCTCATGAGATTGTATGCCCCTCTCAAATCAAGCTTCGTGAATACCGTTGTTCCCTTGAGGCAGTCAAATAACTCCGTAATCAAGACCCCTATAATCAATGCAAGCTCTCAGTTCACCACTCCTCTTCTTCACAAAGAAGAAACCAGCACCAGCAGGAGACGAGGATTTGCAGATGAAACCTTGAGAAAGTGCAAACTACCGGCTTGACCTTTGTTAAAGACTTTGCTAAAATTGCGGTACTCCTCCGGCAGGGAGGAGAGTGAAGAGGTACACAGGACCTTGGCTACCATCTGGAAACATGTCTTACTGCATTGTGGCGACCAGGAGAGAACCTCAGCACAGAGACAATCAAGAGGGGTTGTGCCTCTGTAACCAAGGATAACCAATAACCAGCGGAAACTTAGGTGAGGGAATACTTGGAATTGGATTATCTCATGGTGAAGAGTCCAATGGACAATGGTACAGTCTCATGAGTCCCATGGGCAGGCTGTAGAGGTCTCCCATCAAGAGCCTCAATGGCAGATGGAGCGTCACTCAGCTGCAGCGGAATGGAGTACTTCGATACAAATGCAGCATCAATCAACAGGCCTGCAGCCCCAGAGTCAATTAGTATTAGCCTGTATCTCGACAGAAGACTCGTGCCCTGGACGAGTAGGACAAGACTTCAAAAAGTGACCTGCCTGGCCACAATAAAGGCACAATCTATCCCTCCTCCTAAAGGTTCTCTCATCCGCAGAGAGACGCGTGAAACCCAAGTGCATGGGTTCACTTTCACTGACCTACTCGGTACCAGGAGGCATGTGAGATGAGGGAGGCAAAGGTGGGACTGCAGAGCTCAAAGACAAATGTACAGGAGGCTTCCACAAGCGCGGAAAGAGAGTCTTTCTCTGAGTCTGGAGTCAATGATGATGGCAAATGTGATCAACTTCTCCAGCTTAGTGGGTATATCTCGGGCTGCTATCTCATCCTTGATGTTATCCAAGAGACCATGAGAAAAAGCAGCGTAATCAGCAACAGTTCTTGTACTCTGTTTGATGGACATGAGGCACTTGGCAGCAGAAGCGGAGCATGCAGGAACGTCAAATACCCTTTTAAAGAAGCCACAAACTCAGGGTAACTCAAGACAACATGTTTTTGAGTCTCCCATAGAGGGTTTGCCCAGGCCAAGGCTCTCTCAGAAATCAAAGATATCACAATGTCAGGGAAGAAACCGGAGAAGAACTGGCAGATATGCCAATATCCATTATAGCCACGTGTATCCACGCATGCGCATTAGAAATTGGCGTGTAATGGTGAACGCGCTTTAGCAACGGCTAACGTGCATACACAAAAACGTGCTAATTACCAGTGTTTTGCTGGCCTATATAAGGACTCCAATTTCTCTCATAAATCACTGGATTATCGTCAGCTCTGTATCCTGTGTTCCTGTGTTTCTTGCTTGATTACCTGTTACTGACCTGGCTTACCCTGACCTGCTCTGGCTTCTCTCTTGGCTCTGAACCTGGCTTGTTTCACAAACCTGCTCTTGTCTGTTCCAGATAGACTTCCTGTGTTTTACCCCAGCTTGATCACAACTAAACCTCCTGCCTCTGCTTCTGACTGACTTGACCCCCGGCCTGGCTTCTGACGATGTCTCTGCTTTTCCACCTGTTAAGATCCACCAGTACCTCCAGGGACCCATTGGCTGTTACCACCTTCTCTGCTCCTGGGTGTCCGCTCCTGGAACCATCAGACAGCTTCACTGGCAGGCAACCCACGCATCTCTGGGCATAGCACCCTCTGATTCCAACTCCAGGGGTACTCTGCACTCAGCCAAAAGGGGAGCCCTCTTGTCACCTCAGCCTCCAGCCTGGTACCTGACACACGAAACCTACTTTGCTTCTGTCTGTGGGAAATGCCTGGGGCAGCATCTCAAAGTGTATCTCAACCTGGTTGGACTGGTTTGGACTGGACTACATTGGACTGGATCACCCCCAAATCGCTGGGGAAGCGGAGCCGAACCAGACATACCTCTTATAGAGGTAATACTCAAGGTGACTGCACAGAGACTGGAGCAGCAGCAGGGATGGCCTGCAACACAGGTTGTACCGGAGCAGCCACAGTGGGAGATTCCAGGTGAGCCGTGCGACTCAGGAGTGTTTGTAACTCCATGGCAAACTGATCCATGCGGTGATTCTGCTCATCCAATCTGAAAAAAATATTACTAACAAGTGGATTGATGGCATCTTCTGAATTCATGGCCTTCGCCTACTGAATCAGACAGAGACAGAAGTACAGTTAAATCAAACTTGTTTAATAATAAAATTAAATAGAACAAATGTAGTCAAAACATAGCCAAAATTTGATAACCGGAACAGATAGTTAGCCAAGTCAGAAAGTCAGGGATCGGTGTAGTGGAACAGCAAGCAGGATCTGGAGCCAGAAGAGATGTCAGCCAAGCAAGTCTTTAACAGGAATGCAGGAGATAGTCTATGTGATGTTGACCAAGATGAAGGCAGAAATCCTCTGGGCTGGACGTCTTAAGTAGGCAGGACTGACAAGCAGGATATCATCAACAGGTGCATAACTATGAAGAGATAGGAGCTGGCAATTACCTGAGCGGCCAGCTCAGAGAAGAAAGGGCTTCCTGAGTCCAGCCTTGACACAGTGTCATTTTCACACACAACCATGTCTGCCATGTGGTCAGTCACTTCTTAGAGTAGTCCTGTGGAGCTGGCAAAATCTCTGCCCCAGAGTTTCTTCTCTCTACCCCAAGCTGACAAGCAGCATGACAAGGCTTTGTCTGGCTTGGTTTGGGAATGGGAGCGGGGGCAGTGGCAGAGGCTGGGATTTTGAGTAGTTGAAGGATGAAGCAGTTGATGAGGAGGGGGTACAGGTTAATAAACTATCTTTGACACAAAACACAGAACTGCACCACCAGCTCCAGTGGTGTGCCCCTAATCCGGCATCCTCCTTAGATGCCAAAATTATACCCAGTGTGCATTGAAGCATTAGTAGCTTCTTTTCTCACGCTTGCTGAATGACTGTCTGTGGTCATGTGTACCCTGCCTTTGACAGCTTGGTCCAGTGACATAGATATATTACTATATTAAATACAAGAGGAGGCTCTAGAGGGCAAGATTGGCCTTCTGGACAAAATAATGGATACTGGGTACTTTTAGTGTAGCACAGGCTATAAGCTGGTGAAAGGGGATTGATTTCATGAGTTTGGAATGGGAGCAACTGCAGAGCCAGCGGTTTTGCCAAGCGGAAGTTGAGATGCTAGGCATGCTATTGCAATAGTGGGCCCTCAAAAAAACAAACTATACCAGAATATACTGTATACATATATACATAGAATACATACATATACATAGAATAGAATAAATCAACAACAACACAAATTGCAGGGGAAAGGGCAAACAGCAATTACAGTTGTTGCTGACACACAAAAAATTAGTTCTAGAAAGGACTTTTAGGTAATGTAGCACAATATAGTACTGTATAGCAGCAATTAACTCTCGACAATCATTAAGGGGGGTAACACATATCAAAGCCCCTATTACTGGTCCTTCTAAGCCACCTGACAGTAAATGTATTATTTGTAGTTGGTTTCTATGGCAGTAAAACCACACAATAGTATGTTTGACCCAAACCTCAATCTCATCCCTACCGGTGACATTGGTGATCAGGACAATTGGAAAAAAACAGAAAATTGGATTCAAATACTTACCATAATTTTCCTTTCCTGACGAGCTCCATGGCAACACAGCTGGGTGAGGCCCTGCCCACCCCCTACGTAATCGGGGCTTAACTTTAAAGTTTTCACTCACATCAGCCTCAGAGTTCCATAACTCATACTACTTAATTGTGCTGTCATGGAGCTCGTCAGGAAAGGAAAATTACGGTAAGTATTTGAATTAGATTTTCCATTTTCCTGACGGCTCCATGTCAGCACAGCTGGGAATTACCTAGCCACACATGGGAGGGTAATGCTTAAGAAAAAATTTTAATCTACACTGAAGGCAGAAGCCAGAACACCCCTGCTAAAATCTATGGTAGTCAGAGCCGCCGGCTCCACACAATAGTGTGCCATGAAGGTATGTATGGACATCCATGTGGCTGCCTTGCAGATTGTCTCCAAGGGCACTTGTCCCACCGCTGCCCAGGAGGTAGAGACTCCCCTAGTGGAATGCGCTGTGACCCCCTCAGGCACAGGCAAACCCTTTGTTCTGTAGGCCAATGATATAGTCTTGACTAGCCATGAGGCGATCACCCTACCAGAAGCCCTCAGGCCCTTCCTAGCACCATTTGGGATGACGAATAGGTGGTCAGACTTTCTAAGTTCAGCCTTCGCGTCCACATAGGCTTTCAGTGAAGACCCCACATCAAGGGGATTTGGATTCTGAGAGTTCTCTGCGAGAAACATTGGGAGCGTGATTTCTTGTATCATATGTATCATAAAACTAGAGGCGACCTTCGAGACGAATCCCAGCATTGGTCTGAGCACCATTCTATCCGGGAAGAAAAAGAGGAAGGGTTCTTTAAACCCCAATGCCGCTATTTTAGATGCCCTTCTGGCTGAAGTTATTGCCACGAGAAAGGCGGTCTTCAGTGAGAGATGCCATAGAGATACAGGATAAACAAAGGTGTCTGATGAAAGGAAATCCAAGATTAGAGGCAAGTCATGGCCCACTGGGTACCAGTGAAAGCCAAGATAGCAGAAATGTGGGCCTTCAAAGTGCTTGGGGAAAGGCCTAGTTCCCATCCCGCCTGGAAGAACTCCAGAATGTGGTAGACCCTTGGCGAACCTGGCAAAAAGTAATGTCTGTTTGCAAATTCCACAAACTTGTTCCGAGCTCTTCGTTCCTGGCCTGTAGGACCTGTTGTTTCTGCCTCTAGGTCTTGTCATGTTTCTGAAGGTTGTGTTTTTCATATGAAGCAACCTCTGATCCTGCGGGATAAATCCCGACTTCCCACCATTCGCCTTTGCGATGGCCGTGGCTAATTTATTCCCAAACAGGGAGTGACCCTCGAATGGTATTCTGCACAATCCCTGCTTGGATGCTGGGTCAGCAACCCAGGGCCTCTGCCACAGGTCTCTTCTGGCAGTTACTGCATTTAGCATAACTTTTGCCAGAATCTTGATTAGGTTGATGGATGCTTCGGCCATAATCGAAGCTGTTAGCTTCAAATTTGCTAACGAGGCTAGGACCTCAGCTTTGCCCAGGTCATTCTCCACCGCCCCCTTGGCTTTGTGCATCCAGACCACTATGGCCTTAGAAATTGCGGCCAACGCCATCGACAGCCTACATGCTACACCAGCCAGTGTGTAGATCTTTTTAAGATCTGCATCTACCCTCCTATCCAGTACGTCCCTGAAGGATACTGCATCATCCAGTGGCAGGGTTACGTGTCTGGCATGAGTGCCACGTCCACTACTGGAGGCTCCTCCAGAACCTTCACCTTCTCCATTTTAAACGGATAAAACTTTGCGAACCGATTTTTGGATATCATCCTCATATCTAATTGCTTCAACTCATCATAGATCACTTCCTGGATCTCTTCCATGAAGAGAAAATTCACTGCTTCCCTTTTCATGTTTGTGAAATATTTCCTTTGTTTCTTCTCCTGAATCTTCCCACACCAGGGCCTGCCTAATCTTGTTAACAAAAGGTTGAACCAAGGTGAAGTCAAATCCATCATACTCGGTCTCCTCCTCTTCAGCAGAAGGAAGATGCATCTGAGACTGACGGTGCTTGGGCCTCTGGGATACCCTGAGTGGTCGGAAGTATTTGAGGTGATAGGGAGCAAGAGGTAGAAAGCACTGGAGCAGTTGAAGTCTGCGTCTGCATTGCAAATTACTTCAGTGTTTCCTCAAAAACCTATTTCATTAATGATACCAGCTCTGTCTTATCAGGTTCCTGGCTCTTTGTCGCTTCTTTGAAGCAATCCACACAAGCCGTCTTACCCGCCATCGTCTTTTTAGGGAGAGCCCAGCAACCTCCTGGCTTGGGCTGTTCATGATGCGCATCCCTGCAGTGACACAATGGAGAACGCAGACACCTTGGGGGAGAGCGGGAACGAGAAGCCTCTTTTCTTCTGTGGGAGCGTCGATCTTCCCGTGAGGATGAATGTCTCCCATTCCTTTCCGAGCTTTTATCCTCTGATCGCTGAGAAGAGCCATGACCGAGACCGGAGGAGCTGGAGAAGCGCAGATAGGCGTGAGGAATTATGCCCTGTACACATGATCGGACATTGATCTGACATTCCAACAACAAAATCCATCTGATTTTTTCTGACGGATTTTGGGCCAAACTTGTCTTGCATATACACGGCCACAGAAAGTTAGCGAAAAATCCGGAAAAATCCGATCGTTCTGAATGTGGTTACGTAAAACACGTATGTCGGGACTATAAACGGGGCAGTAGCCAATAGCTTTCATCTCTTAATTTATTCTGAGCATGCGTGGCACTTTGTGCATCGGATTTGTGTACACACGATCGGAATTTAAACAATCGGATTTTGTTGTCGGAAAATTTTATATCCTGCTCTTAAACTTTGTGTGTCAGAAATTTCGACGGAAAAAGTCAGATGGAGCCCACACACGATCTGAATTTCCGACAACACAGTCCGATCGCACTTTTTCCATCAGAAAATCCGATCATGTGTACAGGGTAGGGATGGGCTTCGTGTTCGAGTCGAACCCATGTTCGACTCGAACATCGTCTGTTCGCCCGTTCACCAAATTGTGAACGATATGGGCCGTTCGCGCCAAATTCGTGTGGCGCGTCACGGCCCATAATTCACTGCGGCATCGCAGTGCATTGCTGGCTGATGATTGGTCAAGCATGCACTATGACCCGCATGCTTGGCCAATCACAGCGCCGTCTGAACAGAGAGCCGTAACTGGCCAAAGCCAAGGAGGCTTTGGCCAATTATGGCTCAGGAGATTTAGTACATGCCCCACACTATATAAGGCCGCCTACACGGCGGCCCTGTGTAGTGTGTGTTCCGGCGTTGAAAGCGATAGACAGAGAGACAGTGTCATTTGATTTGAGTTAGATAGATTAGGCAGAACAGTCAGTCAGTTAGCTGCACTTACAGTGTATTGTGTATATATATGCATCCCAGGTGTTGCATATATGTATATATACACTGTATTCAATTTAGCTAGATCCGTTCCTGTTATCTTCCTACTGACAGGCAGGCTTCTCTTGTTACAGTATTAACAGCTACCTGAAGAAAATTGCTGGTGTTCTTTTGATTCTATTAGTACCACAGTCAGGCAGCTAGACTATTTACAGTTAGTGCAGTGCGTCCTGCTCACAGTGTTCATCTAGATCCGTTACTGTTATCTTCTTACTGACAGGCAGGCTTGTCTTTTTACAGTATATACAGCTACCTGAAGAAAATTGCTGGTGTTCTTTTGATCCTATTAGTACCACAGTCAGGCAGCTAGACTATTTACAGTTGGTGCAGTGTGTCCTGCCCACAGTGTTCAGCTAAAACTACAAGTTAGTGGGGTGCGTCCTGCTCACAGTGTTCCGCTAAACCTACAAGTTAGTGGGGTGCATCCTGCTCACAGTGTTCAGCTAAACCTACAAGTTAGTGTGGTGCGTCCACCTCACAGTGTTCAGCTAAACCTACAACTTAGTGCGGTGCGTCCTGCTCACAGTGTTCAGCTAAAACTACAAGTTAGTGTGGTGCGTCCACCTCACAGTGTTCAGCTAAACCTAGAAGTTAGTGCGGTGCGTCTTGCTCACAGTGTTCAGCTAAAACTACAAGTTAGTGCTGTGCGTCCTGCTCACAGTGTTCAGCTAAACCTACAAGTTAGTGTAGTGAGACCTCTGCACAGTGTTCATCTAAAGCTACAAGTTAGTACGGTGCGTCCACCTCAGTGTTCAGCTAAACCTAGAAGTTAGTGCTGTGCGTCCTGCTCACAGTGTTCAGCTAAACCTCATCAGCACGTGGCCGTGGGACACGCTTGGCCTTTTTTTCGGCAGCTGGCTGTGTTGAGCCACAACATGCGGAAGACTTGGTCGAGTGGATGACCAAGCCGTCCTCATCCTCCTCATCCTCTCTCACCCATGCCCACGGTACTTTGTCTGGCAAAGCAGCGGCCTCTTCCCTCCATTCAATGTCATCAGTGACTCCTTCCCTAGCCCCACCATGTCCTCCTGAGGAGTCCCTCGAACTGTTTGACCACAGTGTTGGGTACATGCTCCAGGAGGATGCCCAGCATTTGGAAGGCTCTAATGATGATACTGAACTCGATGAAGGCAGTAACATGAGCAAGGACAGAGGGGGTGCCCAAGAAGGACAGCAATCTGGCAGTCATGCTCCCCCTGCTGCAGCATACTGCCAGGTTTGTTCCAGTGATGAGGAGGGAGGGGATGATGAGGTCACTGACTCAACGTGGGTGCCTGATAGGAGAGAGGAGGAGGAGGAGGAGGAGGAGGAGGAGGCGGCACATCACCAACGAGGCAGGATGCCCTCCAGGGGCCAGCCTAAGGGCAGCACATTGACTGCATCACACCCCAAAGCTCCACATGTGTAGAGCACTGCAGTCTCTGTGCGTTATTCAAAAAGTTCTTTGGTGTGGGCCTTTTTTGAGACGAGTGCATCAGATCTCACCACTGCTATTTGCAACATATGTCTCAAGCGTATCTCGCGTGGCCAAAACATCTCCCGCTTGGGTACCACATGCTTGACCAGACATATGTTGACCTGCCATGCTGTTCCTTGGCAAGCGTATCTAAAAGACCCACACCAAAAAACAAAGAGGACCTCTCCTTGCTCCTCATCAGCTGAGATCTCCAACCCCACTATACCTTCAGTCCTCTCTGAGACCTGCACTGAGAGGAATGAAGGTGTAGAATTAGGTTTGTCACAGCCAAGTACTTGTGGGCAATCTGCTTTTGGTACACCGACGTCAGATTGTACCAGGCAAATTTCCCTGCCCCAGCTGCTGCACCGCCGAAAGAAGTTTGCTCCCAGCCATCCACATGCCCAGCGGTTAAATGCTAGCTTGGCAAAATTGCTAGCACTTCAACTGCTGCCTTTTCAGTTGGTAGACTCTGCCCCCTTCCGTGAGTTTGTGGAATGTGCGGTTCCTCAGTGGCAGGTACCCAAACGCCACTTTTTCTCACGGAAGGCGATTCCGGCTCTCTACCGGCATGTGGAAGGCAATATCCATGCCTCACTGGACAGGGCAGTCAGTGGTAAGGTGCATATTACCGCTGACTCATGGACCAGCAGGCATGGACAGGGATGTTACCTAAGTTTCACGGCGCATTGGGTGACTCTGCTGGCAGCTGGGAAGGATGCAGGACAAGGTGCAGTAGTGTTGGAGGTTGTTCCGCCACCATGCCTCCAAAATGCTAATGATTGTGACACACCTCTCTCCTCCACCCCCTCCTCTTCTTCTTCCTCCATGGCCTCTTCCTGTGCTTTGTCCTCGGAACCAGCGGTGCTCCGTAGCCATTCAAGGGGCTACGCAAGTACGCAGGCCAAAAGATGCCATGCGGTGCTTGAGCTGGTGTGCTTGGGGGACAGGAGTCACACTGGGGCAGAGGTTCTGTCAGCTCTGCAGGGGCAGGTTCAGAGGTGGTTGACGCCACGCCAACTTAAGGCAGGAATGGTGGTTTGCGACAATGGCACCAACCTCCTCTCTGCCCCCCGACAGGGACAAACGAATGTAATTACAATTTTTGATCAAATATTTTACAACAGGGCCCATTTCTGCACCCACCAAGAGCGAGTGAGGACTTACAGTGTTGTGGCACCAGCACCACCACCACCAAAGGCCCAATTTTTCTGCCCTTGTTCAACAGGGGCATGTAATTACAATTCTTGATCTAATATTTCACAGCAGGGCCCATTTCTGCACCCACCAAGAGCGAGTGAGGACTTATGCCCCGTACACACGGTCGGACTTTGTTCGGACATTCCAACAACAAAATCCTAGGATTTTTTCAGTCGAATGTTGGCTCAAACTTGTCTTGCATACACACGGTCACACAAGGTTGTCGGAAAATCTGATCGCTCTAAACGCGGTGACGTAAAACACGTACGTCGGGACGTCATCTCTTTATTTATTCTGAGCATGCGTGGCACTTTGTCCGTCGGATTTGTGTACACACGATCGGAATTTCCGACAATGGATTTTGTTGTCGGAAAATGTTATCTCCTGCTGTCCAACTTTGTGTGTCGGAAAATACGATGGAAAATGTCCGATGGAGCCCACACACGGTCGGAATTTCCGACAACACGCTCCGATCGGACATTTTCCATCGGAAAATCCGACCGTGTACGGGGCATTACAGTGTTGTGGCACCAGCACCACCACCACCACCAAAGGCCCAATTTTTCTGCCCCTCTTCAACAGGGGCATGTAATTACAATTCTTGATCTAATATTTCACAGCAGGGCCCTGTGAGGGCTTACAGTGTTGTGGCCACAACAACACCTAAGGCCCAAATTTCTGCTGAGTATATAGGGCAGGCCCCTACTTTCAAACATCTAACTTACAAACGACTCCTACTTGCAAACGGAAGGAGACAACAGGAAGTGAGATGAATCTACCCCTAGGAAGGGAAATTCTCTCCTGTAAGAGTTAATATGGGAAAAAAATGTCTCCTTTCCACTGATGCTTTCCTTGTCAAAAGAAGTTTATTGAGTATACAATATTATAAAGATACATAAAGTAAGTTTACAAGGATCTATAAAGTAAGCTCATTGTTTTACAGTAGGGTTTATATAGGTAAATATAATGAAATTTCAAATATTAAACATTGGGTTCACGTAAACCTAAATTAAAGATATATATGATTTCCTTAGTTACTTTTGTAGGTATTTAAATGATTTATACCTACTATACATATTGTTTACAGGTAGAGTGTATATAGGTCAAATAAATTCTGATAATGAGCTTTAATCGTAAGGTGGAGAAAAGGAAAGAGAAAGAAGAAAAAGGGTAGAAAGGCAGAGGTATGGTCCACAAGGTTGTCCCGCTCGTCAGTTTATTATTCTTTTTAGTTCTCTTTGAAGCCTTAGAATGGGTGTCTCTGTAAGTCATTTAATCTGTTACCATGGCAACAGGACAGAGTCATTGAAATTTGACAGGAACTGTTGTTTCATCCAAGGATGCCAAAGTTTTTCAAATTTTGGAATTTGATTTTGATCGATGGCTACCATCTTAGCATGGGACATTGTATTATTCATTCTGTGAATTGTTTCTGCTAGTACCAATGTAGGAGATTTCCATGCCTTGGCCACTGTTTGTTTTGCAGCCGTTATTAGTTGGATCATAAGTTTGAATTGAGAGAGTGTTAACCATTCCGGTTTTAGATTAAGTAAAGTTATATATGGATCTGGTTGTATTATTTTTTTAAATATTTTAGATGCAATCACGAAGACTTCCTTCCAGAAGGTTTGGATTACTGGGCACGTCCACCATATGTGTAAATGTGTGCCTATTTCTGGGCATCCTCGAAAACAAAGAGCTGAGGTATTAGGTGAATATTTTGCCACTCTAGCGGGTACAAGGTACCAGCGAGTTAGGATTTTATAATTTGTCTCCAGTGCTAAGATGTTGGGTGAAGATGACTTAGATGTGAGCCATATGTTAGACCAGTCCGTGTCTTCTAAAGTTCGTCCCAGGTCCTCCTCCCACCTCTGAACGTAAGAGGGTCTATTAAGATTTACTACTCCATATAATTGATTATAAAGTCATGAAATTGTACCTTTAGCAAATGGATCTTTTGTACAGATTGATTCAAAAATGGATAATTGGGATAATGGTGTATCCCCCTTTAGGAATGGTGTATAGAAATTTTTGATTTGGAGATATCTAAATATCTCAGAGTTTGGTAGATCATATTTTTCTCTAAGCGATGGGAATGAAAGGAATGATTTAGATGCTATGAAGTCATTTAGTGTCTGAATGCCTGATGTTGTCCAAGCTTTAAAAGAATTTGGGTAGATCCATGCCGGATAAAAGGCCGGATTTCTGATAAAAGAAAGGAGAGGATTGTGTGGAGATTGTAACTGATATTTGGTTTTTAGTTTATCCCAGAGAGATAAGAAGTGTTTAGTTATGGGATTATGAATTTTGAAGCGGTCTTTAGGATCAAGCCATAACAAGTTTGATATTAATAGAGGGTCATTTTCTGAAGCCTCTATAAATACCCATAATGGGATTTCCTGTTTTGCATGGTATTTGGACAGACTGGCCAAATGTGCTGCTCTGTAGTAGTTAGTAAAATTAGGGTATCCCAGGCCTCCTTTATTTTTAGGAAGATGTAGTGTGTGTATAGGTATACGTGGTTTAGAGGAGCCCCATATAAACGAAGTTGCTCTTTTTTGTACTATTTTCAAAAAATAGGAAGGAATTGGAATAGGGAGGACTCTGAATATATAAAGCAATTTGGGTAGAATAGTCATTTTGATTGCATTAATCTTCCCTATCCAGGATAAAGGAAGTTGCGACCATTGTTTTTTATTAGATTTGTGATCTGTCTTAATACAGGAGGATAATTGGTTGAGAATAAGTCAGAATGAGATGCTGTTAAATGAATTCCAAGATATGGGATTGATTTTTCTGCCCATGTGAATAGGAGTGCAGCCCTAGCCGGGATCAATTCCATGTTTGTGAGCGAAATATTAAGCACTAGGCATTTCTTAGGATTAATCATAAGGCCGGATAGGGCTGCAAATCCATCAAGAGCTGGTATTAAGTTAGGACCAGAGACCTGTGGTGATGATAGAAAAAGTAATATATCGTATACAAATATACATAATTTGTGTGTAATACCTCCTACTTCAATGCCAGTTATAGTTTGGTTTGTTCTGATGTATTGGGCCATGGGTTCGAGTATAAGGGCAAATAATAAGGGAGATAATGGGCAACCCTGTCAGGTACCTCTTTCGATATTAAAGGCATCAGATTTGTATCCAGCATATTTTTTATAGGCTTTGGGTTTATTATATAATGCTTTGATCCATGTTAAAAAGTGGGGTCCAAAACCCCATTTTTGTAATGAATATTGCATATATTGCCAGGATACTGTGTCAAATGCCCTCTTAATATCGAGAGATAGAAAACATAAAGGGATTTTCCGTTTTTTAACAATATGTGCCAATAACACTGCCCTGCGTATATTATCGCCTGCCTGTCTATTTGGCATGCAGCCTACTTGATCTCTATGTATTAATATTCCTATAATGTTATTGAGGCGTTTTGCTATTATTTTTGCTAATAATTTAATATCAAGGTTTAACAGAGAGATAGGCTGATAATTCACACAGGAAGTATCATCAGAAAGGGGTTTTGGGATCATACAAACAATTGCCATTAGTGTTTCTTGCCAAAAAGAATGTCCTTCTAGAAGTTTGTTAAAAGTTTCAGTGAGAATGGGAGAGAGTATTTCTGAGAATGTTTTATAGTATAAAGCCGAGTAGCCGTCTGGGCCTGGTCTTTTGTTAAGTTTTAGGTCTTTTATGGCGTTAGCAACTTCATCTATAGTTATAGGCTCATCCAAACTGCTTTTTTGATTCTGAGACAACTCAGGTAAGGTTATTTTTGAGAGGAAGGATTCAGCCTCTGTAGGATTAAATTCATTGTTTGTCTTGTATAAAGTTGTGAGATGTGAGTGAAATTTATGGACTATTTTAACTGGATTACAAGTATAAACATTTTTTGATAATTTCAAACGTATTGGTTTGAAAGATTTGTTAGTTGAATTTAATGCCCAAGCCAAATATGTACCTGGTTTGTTTGTATTCATGTAGAAATTGTGTTTGGAGTGTTTGAGGGATTTATCAACTGACTCAGTGAGAAATAGATCGTATTCCAATCTAGATTTTTCCAGATGAGATTTTGTACTCTGAGATGGATTATCTTGGAATGATATGTAGGCTGCATTAAAATTGAGTTCTAGTTTTTTTGCTAGATTTTTGCGTTCCCGTTTAAATAGTGCCATTTGTCTTTGTATTGTACCACGCAAGACAGGCTTATGAGCTTCCCACAGTGTTATTGGGGAAATGTCTGTTGTATTATTAATTGATATGTATTCCTTTAAAGCTTGTTCAATGGCCATCTGATGTAGTGGGTGTTTGAGCATTATGTCCGGTAAGTACCACGTTGGGTCATGCGCTTTTGGCATGGCTGAGGCTTTAGTAGTGTATACTGCATTATGGTCAGACCACAGAATCGGAATTATATCTAATGCAATAATTTCTGGTATCATTCCTATTGTTAGAAAAATATGATCTATTCTGGTGAAGGTTTGATGAGGGTGCGAGAAATAAGTGAATTTCTTTTTCATTGGGTTACTTTCTCTCCACGAATCTACCAGATTGTATTTGGAAAGAAGTTGAGAAAAAGGTAATCTAGAGGTTATTTTGGATGGTGTAAAAGGTGATTTATCTAGAAATGGGAGGAGGACCTGGTTTGAATCCCCGCACATTATCACTGTTCCTATTGGGTGTGTATTAATCACTTGTAATATATGTGAGAGGAATGGTGTAGGTTGTTTGTTAGGAGCGTAGTAGGAAATCACCGTGATTGCTGTATCCATTATATAACCCATGAGTATCAGGTATCTACCTTCTGGGTCTTTAATTTCTGATGATAAGGTGAATGGTGTGGATCGGTGAAATGCAATTAGAGTTACCCTTTGTTTGGTACAGGCAGAAGCCTTGTAAATTTGTTGATAAAAAGGAGAAATATATTTTGGAGTAGAATCTTTGGTGAAGTGTGTTTCTTGGAGGCATACTATGTGAGCCTTCTTGTTATGGAAAGTACGGAAGGCTTTGGTCCTTTTTTGAGGGACATTTATTCCCTGAACATGGAACAGGGAAAGTACATTCAGTGGTGCCATGGCAACAGATCAAATAGTTTTGACTTACTTTTTGTAATGCAGAGCTGATTGCACAGATCAACCTGTGTGGACTGAAGAGATGAAAAGATAGAAAAGAAACCAGTGAATTCTGGAGTGAAGAGTAAACAAAAAACATATGAGATTAGATGATACATTGTATAAATTATTTTTTGCAAGTAATCACAATTTACCCATGAAAGAGAATAAATATCTCTCTCAGGGGAATAAGTGCCTTCGTCACACTCCCACATAATATGGTTGGGAGAATGAGGAGGGCTAATGGGGGTATACGGATCTTCCGCTTACAGGAGAGAAGTGCTATGTCAAAAGACATCAAAATGATGATTCATTAATTGGAGTGCAGAATATAGTTTTTGTTGAAATTATTTATTCCAGGGTGGTTGTATATGGTTAGTCTTGCCCTAGGCTAAATAATTCAGTTAGAAAGGTACTGTTAATAACTTTGGTATTGATGAAGATAGTTTGAATTATTTTGGGATTTTAACCCTTTTAGAGTAAACAATTACATATTTTATTCATATGTAACTGTTTAGATATGTTAACTCATAAAATTGAGGTTGTATTGCTTCAGATTAGAATAAACAAAAACATAGTTCTAGGAACTAGTTAGGTAATAATATATTTGTTTTAAGAAAAGAAAGAAAAAGCTTCCATTACTTCTGGATTATTGAACACATTTGTCCTAAAAAGTAATAAATCTATTGTTATTACCTGAAAATATATAACTGAACAAGAATTTCCTTATTTCACTTATATATTCTAAGACTATATGAATCAGAAGTAATAAGAAATATAACTGGAATATAACATGATCCCACACAGTGTGTGACTATCAGAATGCAGTTACATTCACTTATAAATACAGGTTTTTTATAGAGAACTATCTATTAGTATAATAAATGAAGAGATATTAGGAATTAGGATGTCAGTCCATTGAATCTTCTTGGTCCATGGATGATGTGGCATAACGGCCTCTTTTGTGAGAATGATGATTCCCATTTTGTTCTGAAATTTTCTGGGTGCTGCCTGAAGGTGAAGATGATGCCATTCTTCTGCGTGTGGGAGAGTTGCTGCTTGTGGGTTCTGTCAGATTTAATTTTAAAAGGGTTTGTTGTAGTTCATCTGCTGATCTGCTTCTGTAAAGTGTACCTTGGTAGTTAAACCTGACTGAAAAGGGGAAGCCCCATTGATACATAATGTTGTGGTGTTGCAGTTCCATTAGTTGGGGTTTCATGGATCGTCTTTTAGTAATAGTAAGTTGGGATAGGTCAGCAAAAATTTGATAATTGTGTCCTTGAAAATGAAGTTCCTTTTTTTCTCTTGCAGCAATTAGTATTTGTTCTTTCGTTCTGTAATAATGAAATTTTGTGATTATATCACGTGGGGGTCCATCTTTCTTTTTGGCTGTGAGGGCTCTGTGTACTCTGTCCAGTTCTAAACGTTCAATAGGGATATCTGGCTTTAGTTCTTGTAATAGAGCAGTAATAGTAGATTGCAGGTCTGTCACAGTTTCAGGTATTCCCCTTATGCGCAAGTTTGAACGTCTGGCTCTATTTTCATAATCTTCGAGCTTAGTTTGAAGTATTAAATTCTCTTCTTTTAATTGTTCCAATTCTGTTATATTTTCTTGGGTTGTAATTTCAATTTCATCCATTTTTATTTCTAAGGCTGCGGTGCGGTTTCCCAGCTCTCTTATTTCTTTGCTTAGGCTTTTTGTTATTTGGTCTGAGGTTTGTTTTAAAGCCTTATGAAGCATCTTTTCAAATTGTAATAATATTACTGGGGATGCTGAGGAGGCTTGTGGAGAAGTTTGTGAGAGGATTTGTTCTGTATCTGACTCAAATGGAGAGTCTTGCTGTGACATTTTCTGTCTGTGAGAGCGCCCTGATGCTGTATACTGTGAGGTGACTGGAGCTGCTTTAGTTGCAGTGAGTGCCTGTGAGCTCTTTGTGAGGTGATTTTTATTTCTGCCACGGTTTCCTCCCAGTACCATATTTCCCGCCCAAACTTTCACAGTTTGTTCCCTGGGGCAAAAAGGTTCAAATGGATACCTTTTGAGCCTGCAGGCTCCGCTTTGTCCTTCTCTTCTCTCCTCAGCGGTGCGGAGCTCTAACAATGCATGTCTGCTCCGCTAGACTCCGCCCATCTCCCCCCTCCACTGATGCTTTCCAATCCTTGTTCCACAAAAAACCCCAAATTTTCAAAAAACATTTGTCATTGGGACAAAAAGTGAGGTGAAATCTTCTGAAGAGGAGGAAAGACAGCAAAACAAATGTCACAGGGGTGATAACCCTTGCCTATGTTTTCCAAAAAGCTTAAAAAAGATTTTTTGGCTGGAGCTAAACACGTTAAAAATGTACCCGTTCAAAATTACAAACAGATTCTACTTAACAACAAACCTACAGTCCCTGTCTTGTTTGCACCGCCTGTATACTGCTGTATACTGGTTGCCCCACACCTTTCCTTATTTTAATTTAGGTGCGGGGTTCCCCTTAATATCCATACAAGACCTAAAGGGCCTGGTAATGGACTAGGGGGTACCCATGCCGTTTGTCTCACTGATTTTCATCCATATTGCCAGGATCCGACATTACATTCATCAGTCTATCAATTAAGGGGTGTGGTTAATTGCTCACAGGTGCCCAGGTGCCTATTTAACTTGTTGTAGGACTCAGTCTGAGCGTGCTCAGTTTGAAGCGGTGGAGCTTGGTGTAAGTGGAGCTGGATTAAGTGGGAGTTAAAAACAAGAGTTTAAAACAGGAGGTTATAACAGGGGTCATAGTACCTGTGTAGTGTGAGTATCTGAGTGTTGTCTGAGTAGTGTGTGTGGATCGTTAGTACTTGTGTATTGTGTACCTGTGTATTGTCTTGTCGTGTACCTGTGTATTGTCTTGAGTATTAGTGCCAGGAAGCTAGTTGTTAGGTAATTTGGACAGGGTAAAATCCCCAAATCCTCACTAAATTTAATAGGTACGATGCCCGGCGGGTGTGGAGAGGCGACTCTTTGTACATCTTGCCGCATGTATGCAATCCTTGATCATCCGATCGAGGGCGAATACTGCTGTGCAAAATTGTTTCCCTGGAATCCCAGGTTCTGAATCTGGGGAAGCAACTGTCAGCACTGAGAAGTCCCTCCATACTAAAGGTGAGCCAGGAACGTACACGGCAGGTGCCGGCAGGGGCCAGCACAGAGGGGGGTGGAGACAAAGAGGTGCAGGCACTAGCAAAGAGTAGATGGGTGACAGTCAGGAGGGGTAGAGGGGGAAGTGCCAGGGAGGCCGATCCAGGACTGGAGCATCCCAATAAGTACGCTCCATTGAGTGACATTGGTGTAACCAGTCAGGGACCAGCACTGCTGGAGATGAGGGACTCTCCTAGTTGCCAGGGGAAGAACTCCTCCAGTGAGAGTGGGGGGGCAGCAAAGGGAAAGGAAAGACAGATTCTGGTGGTAGGGGACTCAATTCTTAGAAGGACAGAGAGGGCAATCTGTAACCAAGACCTGAAGCGCCGAACAGTATGTTGTCTACCGGGCGCTCGGGTTCGGCACATCACGGATCTTGTGGACAGATTACTGGGAGGGGCTGGGGAAGACCTGGCTGTCATGGTGCATGTTGGCACCAATGACAAAGTCAGAGGCAGATGGAGTGTCCTAAAGAACGATTTTAGGGACTTAGGAGCTAAATTGAGGAAAAGGACCTCCAAGGTAGTGTTCTCAGGAATACTACCGGTACTTCGAGCCACACCAGAGAGGCAGAGGGAGATTAGGGAAGTAAACAAGTGGCTGAAGAGCTGGTGTAGTAAGGAGGGGTTTGGGTTCCTGGAGGACTGGGCCGACTTCTCAGTCGGTAACCGGTACTATAGAAGGGACGGACTGCACCTAAATGAGGAGGGTGCAGATCTGCTGGGAATGAAGATGGCCAAAAAGTTAGAGGGGTTTTTAAACTAGGCGATGGGGGGGAGGGTCCAAAGACAGTGATAGCCAGCGCGGAAGATATTCCAGAGGGTAGTATTGGGGGCATTAGTGGTAGGTTAACCAAAGCACAAAAACACAAGGTGAGTATAGTAGCAAGTCCAAGTTGCAATCTTGAAACACCCAATACGAGGACAATATGCAACCGGTCTAAACTATGCGGCATGTTCACCAATGCCAGGAGCCTGGCGGACAAGATGGGTGAACTAGAGATACTGTTGTACAAGGAGGATTTGGATTTTGTGGGAATTTCAGAGACCTGGTTCAACAGCTCTCATGATTGGCTGGCAAACATTCAAGGGTATACCCTATACCGCAAGGATAGAGAGTGTAAAAAAGGGGGAGGGGTATGCCTATATATCAAGAATAATGTACAAGTGAATGTGAGAGATGACATCACTGAGGGGGCTAGGGAGGAGGTGGAATCTTTATGGGTAGAGCTCCAAAGGGAAGAAGCTAAGGGGAAAATAATACTGGGAGTATGCTATAGGCCCCCTAACCTGAGGGAGGAAGTGGAGACGGATCTCCTATCACAAATTGGATTAGCTGCAAGGATGGGAAGTGTTATCATAATGGGGGATTTTAATTATCCAGACATAGACTGGGCGGAGGGAACTGCGCATTCATTTAAGGCTCTCCAGTTCCTTAATGTCTTGCAGGACAATTTTATGGGTCAGATGGTAGATGCACCAACTAGAAATAAAACATTACTAGATCTATTGATTACCAACAATACAGACCTGATAACAGATGTGGAAATACGGGGCAATTTAGGTAACAGCGTTCACAGGTCAATTAGTTTCAGTATAAATCACACAAATAGGAGACATGAAGGGAACACAAAGACACTGAATTTCAAAAGAGCCAACTTCCCTAAACTACAAACCTTGCTAAAAGGCATAAATTGGGATAAAATATTAGGAACAAAGAATACAGAGGAGAGATGGGTTTGCTTTAAGAGCATATTAAATAAGGGCATTAGCCAATGTATCCCATTGGGTAATAAATTTAAAAGAGCGAACAAACATCCTGGATGGCTTAACTCCAATGTAAAAATGCATATAAAAGCAAAGGAGAAGGCCTTCAAAAAATACAAGGTTGAGGGATCATCCACAGCATTCAGAATGTATAAAGAATGCAATAAGAAATGTAAGGGTGCAATTAGGATGGCTAAGATAGAACATGAAAGACACATAGCGGAGGAGAGCAAAAAAAATCCCAAGAAATTCTTTAAGTATGTAAACAGTAAAAAAGGGAGGACAGACCATATTGGCCCCATAAAGAATGAGGAAGGACATCTGGTTACAAAGGATGGGGAGATGGCAGAGGTATTGAATTTATTCTTCTCCTCAGTCTTCACGAGTGAATCGGGGGGCTTCAGTAACCAAAACTGCAGTGTTTATCCTCATGACACAACACAGGAAGCACCTACATGGTTAACAGAGGACGGAATTAAAATTAGACTTGAGAAACTTAACATTAATAAATCACCGGGACCAGATGGCTTGCATCCGAGGGTACTTAGGGAACTCCGTCAGGTGATTGCCAGACCGTTGTTCCTAATTTTTACAGACAGTCTATTGACTGGAATGGTACCAGCTGATTGGAGAAAAGCCAATGTAGCACCAATATTTAAAAAGGGCCCAAAAAACATCCCTGGGAATTACAGACCAGTTAGCCTAACATCAATAGTATGTAAACTCTTGGAGGGGATGATAAGGGACTATATACAAGATTTTAGTAATAAGAATGATATCATTAGCAGTAATCAGCATGGATTCATGAAGAATCGTTCTTGCCAAACCAATCTATTAACCTTCTATGAGGAGGTGAGTTGCCATCTAGATAAAGGAAGGCCCGTAGACGTGGTGTATCTGGATTTTGTGAAAGCATTTGACACAGTTCCCCATAAACGTTTACTGTACAAAATAAGGTGCGTTGGCATGGACCATAGGGTGAGTACATGGATTGAAAACTGGCTACAAGGGCGTGTTCAGAGGGTGGTGATAAATGGGGTGGGTAGTGGGGTCCCCCAGGGTTCTGTGCTGGGACCAATCCTATTTAATTTGTTCATAAACGACCTGGAGGATGGGATAAACAGTTCCATCTCTGTATTTGCAGACGATACTAAGCTAAGCAGGGCAATAACTTCTCCGCAGGATGTGGAAATCTTGCAAAAAGACCTGAACAAATTAATGGGGTGGGCGACTACATGGCAAATGAGGTTCAATGTAGAAAAATGTAAAATAATGCATTTGGGTGGCAAAAATATGAATGCAATCTATACACTGGGGGGAGAACCTCCGGGGGAATCTAGGATGGAAAAGGACTTGGGGGTCCTAGTGGATGATAGGC
Source organism: Lithobates clamitans (assembly GCA_037952925.1). Classification (NCBI taxonomy): domain Eukaryota; kingdom Metazoa; phylum Chordata; class Amphibia; order Anura; family Ranidae; genus Lithobates; species Lithobates clamitans. The sequence continues at coordinate 13,581,330 of JBBGZY010000081.1, forward strand.
TCAGCAATGGCATGCAATGCCAAGCTGCTGCTAATAAAGCAAACAGAATATTAGCCAAATTCTCCCAAACCCAAGACACTCAGTGTCCAAGATGTTCTAGTCTGTCAAGTTCTTTTTTCCACCTTATATGGGATTGTCCGGTTATCCAAACCTATTGGAATCAAATTATTAAATTTCTTCATGATGAAATGGGTTCCCCGGTTCAGGTGGATCCAAGGTTGTGTGTACTAGGGCTGCTCCCAGATGTTACCATAGACAAATTCACTGATACTTTTCTATATGAAACACTATTTTTCGCTAGAAAACTGGTGGCAAAACACTGGATGAGGGCCTCCCCTCCTACTTTTCAGGAATGGGTCAAAATGGTAAATCTGTCCCTACCTTACAAAAAGGTTATATATAAACACAGGGGATGTCCGGCTAAGTACGACAGGATTTGGAACACATGGCTTAACAATACCAACACATGTGATGCTTAGATGGATGTAGTGCAGAGGGATTGGTGTGTGGAGCTGTCCTGGTTCTATAAAGCTAGGTTATCATACCATGGGACGGAAAATCGGGGACTGTCTTTGATTTATCAACAAATCTCAATTGCCAATATAAAAGTGCCAGAGTTATTAGTTTCTATTTTTTAGTTTTCTTTAGTTTATTTTTCACAAAAGGTCTGTACATGTATGTAAAAACTACATAACCACTCAGGAAATATGCAAAGTGTAAAATATGCTTGTATGCTATCTACATGTATGGTCTTTTTTCTGTATTTTATTACTATTACAAATAAACTTGTTTATTAACAAAAAAAAAAGCAAACAGAATATTGGCATGCATTAAAAGGGGGATCAACTGCAGAGATAAAACGATAATTCTCTCGCTCTACAAGACTCTGGTCCGCCCACACCTGGAGTATGCTGTCCAGTTCTGGGCACCAGTCCTCAGGAGGGACGTACTGGAAATGGAGCAAGTACAAAGAAGGGCAACAAAGCTAATAAAGGGTCTGGAGGATCTTAGTTATGAGGAAAGGTTGGGGGCACTGAACTTATTCTCTTTGGAGAAGAGACGCTTGAGAGGGGATATGATTTCAATTTACAAATACTGTACTGGTAACCCCACAAAAGGGATAAAACTTTTTCGCAGAAGAGAGTTTAATAAGACTCGTGGCCACTCATTACAATTAGAAGAAAAGAGGTTTAACCTTAAACTACGTAGAGGGTTCTTTCCCTTCCACAGGCGGTGGTCTCAGCGGGGAGCATTGATAGCTTCAAGAAACTATTAGATAATCACCTGAATGACCGCAATATACAGGGATATGTAATGTAATACTGACACATAATCACACACAAAGGTTGGACTTGATGGACTTGTGTCTTTTTTCAACCTCACCTACTATGTAACTATGTAACATTAAACCCGCAAGCAGTTTTAAATGAGATTTTTTCCTTTAAAAATTACATTTTGTGCAGGGACTGTTCTAAACACGGGAAACACGCGCCACTTTACAGGCATACTATAGATACACCCCAGGTACGATATTTAAAGGAATATTTCACTTTTTTTTTTTTACTTTAAGCATCATTAAAATCACTGCTCCCGAAAAAACGGACGTTTTTAAAAGTTTTTTTTGCATTGATACATGTCCCCTGGGGTAGGACCCAGGTCCCCAAACCCTTTTTAGGACAATACCATGCAAATTACCCTTTAAAATGAACACTTTTGATTTCAAACGTTTGAGTCCCATAGACGTCAATGGGGTTCTAACGTTCGTGCAAATTTTTGGTCCGTTCGCAGGTTCTGATGCGAACCGAACCAGGGGGTGTTCGGCTCATCCCTAGTACAGGGCATTAGTCTGCCAACACAGGATAATTTAAACATGTATATATTCCTTGGTATCTCCCCTACCTTCTTTGCGAGCACTGATCTTTAGAGGGGGTAGGCATTTTGATCCTATTGGAATATAGTATAAGGCCCCTTTCACACTTATACGACTTCACGATTTTACCACGATTTCGCGGCCGCGATTTTGCCGCGATTTTACCGCGATTTGCCGTGATTTTACCGCGATTTGGGAGCAGTACTACTTTGCCACATTTTTGGCATTAACAAATGAAAACACAGTAGTTGGTATAAATCATAAGGGGGAACTCCACGCCAAGTTTTAAATAAAAAAACTGGTGTGGGTTCCCCCCAGGGGCATACCAGGCCCTTAGGTCTGGTATGGATTGTAAGGGGGAACCCCCTGCGCCGAAAAATCGGCGTGGGGGTCCCCCCAAAATCCATACCAGACCCTTATCCAAGCACGCAGCCCGGCCGGTCAGGAATGGGGGTGGGGACGAGCTGGCGGCCCCCCCTCTCCTGGACCGTACCAGGCCGCATGCCCTCAACATGGGGGGTGGGTGCTTTGGGGCATGGGGGGCGCAGTGCGGCCCCCCCACCCTAAAGCACCTTGTCCCCATGTTGATGAGGACAAGGGCCTCTTCCCGACAACCCTGGCCATTGGTTGTCGGGGTCTGCGGGCGGGGGGCTCATCGGAATCTGGGAGCCCCCTTTAATAAGGGGGCCCCCAGATCCCAGCCCCCCACCCTATGTGAATAAGTATGGGGTACATGGTACCCCTACCCATTCACCTAGGGAAAAAAGCGTCAATAAAAAACACAGTACACAGGTTTTTAAAATAATTTATTAGGCAGCTCCGGGGTCTTCCTCCGACTTCGGGGGTCCTCTTCCGACTTCGGGGGTCTCTCCGGCATCTTCTCCCGGTGTCCGCATCTTCTGCCGGCTCCCCCGCTATCTTCTGGCGCTCTTTTGCCAGCGGTGGTCCGGACCTCTGGATCGTCTTCTTCTCTCTTCTCTTCCAGAGATGTTGACACGACGCTCTCTCCAGCCAGAATGGTCTCTGTGCGCTCCGCAAGGGACTTATATAGGCGGTGACCCCGCCCCCTTATGCCGTCACAGTCCCTGGGCATGCTGGGTCTGTGACGTTTTAGGAGGCGTGGTCACCGGGTGATGACCACGCCCCCTTATGACGGCACAGCCCCAGCATGCCCCGGGACAGTGACCTCATAAGGGGGCGGGGTCACCGCCTATATAAGTCCGTTGCGGAGCGTTCAGAGACCATTCCAGCTGGAGAGAGCGTTGTGTCAACATCTCTGGAAGAAAAGAAGAAGGCAGAAGTCCGGACCACCGCTAGCAATTGAGCTGCAGAAGATAGCAGAGGAGCCGGCAGAAGATGCGGACACCGGGAGGAGACGGCGGAGAGACCCCCGAAGTCGGAAGAAGACCTTGGAGCTGCCTAATAAATTATTTTAAAAACCTGTGTACTGTGTTTTTTATTGACGCTTTTTTTCCCTAGGTGAATGGGTAGGGGTACCATGTACCCCATACTCATTCACATAGGGTGGGGGGCCGGGATCTGGGGGCCCCCTTATTAAAGGGGGCTCCCAGATTCCAATAAGCCCCCCGCCCGCAGACCCCGACAACCAACGGCCAGGGTTGTCGGGAAGAGGCCCTTGTCCTCATCAACATGGGGACAAGGTGCTTTGGGGTGGGGGGGCCGCACTGCGCCCCCCATGCCCCAAAGCACCCAACCCCCATCTTGAGGGCATGCGGCCTGGTACGGTCCAGGAGGGGGGGCCGCCAGCTCGTCCCCCCCTGGTATGCCCCTGGGGGGGAACCCACGCGGGTTTTTTCATTTAAAACTTGGCGCGGCGTTCCCCCTCTGGATTCATACCAGACAGCTGTCAGCACTGTCTGTCGCTCATCGGGAAAGGAAAGAAAAGTTTTCCTTTCCCGAATAGCGAGCCAGGCTTGTGCTTACAAAGTCGTACTGAAGTCGTGTCTATATTATTCAGGCACGACTTGCATGATACTTCAGGGTTTAACATTGAGGTCTATGGAGTACAACTCGCATAGAAGTTGGACCAAAGTAGTGCAGGGACTACTTTCAAGTCGGCATGGAGAATGACTTGTCATACGATTTTGCAGTACAAAATCGTGGGACAAGTCGTATAAGTGTGAAAGGGGTCTTAGACATGGTATGTCCTGGATAAAATGTTATAGCAGGTAATACGCAGGAGTGAATCTTGCCATTTGCAAGTAATACCTGAAGGAAGGGGTGTAGGAGGCACAGGCAGCCTTGGAGCACACAAAGCGCAGTCAGCTGTAATAGCAGATGTTTCTTTAGGTAGAAGCACTTTTTAAAACTGGCTCCCTTAAGGCTTGCTCCGCCCCCCTCCCCTGATTGGCAGGGAGGCTCTGCACATGCCCAGAGCAGCCGCCCAGCGTGCATTCCAAGCTGGCCCGAATCTCTAGCCCAGGGAACACAGAAAAGGCAGAGAACGAGCGCGGCTTGCCCCTAACAGGCACAGTGATCTGCCGCTCTAAAGAGAGAGACACAGCATGCCACCCAACTCCCCCCAAGCTGACTGTTTAGGGCAGCATGCAGCCGCCCCGGAGATCAGCAGTGGGGCTCCCTGACAAGGTTGCTATTAGCAGCTTGGGAAACAGGGACCGTGTCCAGTAGAAGACAAATCCGGACAGACAGCCAGCACTTTATACTGGCTAGGAGGGAAGACACCATTAGTCCTGACCTAGGAGGAAGAAAAAGGAACGCTGAGGCTGAGGTGAGTGAAAAATGTATAGTTATGTTCTGATTAGGTAGGAGGTGGGCAGGGCCTCACCCAGCTGTGCTGACATGGAGCCGTCAGGTAAGTGAATCTCCCTAATGGGAAGACAGACAGCAATAAAAACAGGAGTTCTAATAACTCTTCACTCTATCCAAACCTAAAATAGCTTTGCCTTTAGTTGTACTATACATTTTTTTTTAACTACAGTATGCTATTTTTCAAAACCACACTCTCCTAAATCCAGAAACCAGAAGATTCTAAGTTATACTTTTAAAAATTGATTCTCACCTTCTCTTAATAATTATCCTTGTGGATATTTACATTCAGTGATATCTGAAATGTCACAATAACAAGTTAGAGGAAAATACAAAAATGTTGAACCGCAGGCAATTATTCTCAATCCTTTCATAATGATACAATAGTTTAGATACATAATACACTAATCATCACAAGATGTTCTGCTGTGTAATGAACACCTGTGTAATATACTGTATATTTAATGCAATTCTGGATTATTAAAACAATATTATTAGTGATCATTAGCAAAGGACAGAGAACAAGAACAGTAAAGGTGAAAAGAACTGATAAGATATTTAATCCAAATATCACAGACAGAATTAATCATGTAGTAAATTAGCGCTGCATTATGATTCTAAATGAGTCAACTGTCTGATAATGAACCCAATCTGAATTTTAATTTGCTTATCTTAAAATCCAAGTTGGATAAACTGATGGTTTTACATTTTTTTACATTGTAATGGCTGTAGCTAAATATAATTTTGGGGACAAAAATTAGAGAGTTACTTTAATGTCTTCATAATGATATTTTGTATTACTCTATGAGAATATAAAGTGGTAGCACACACAAAATGGTTAAACAAGCTTTTTTCAAGTATTTTGAGGAATGACCCTTTTTAAAGTGTCTGTAAACCCAGCTACTAACTGATAAAGTGCAATGTAACTCGTTACTTTGTTCTTCATAGCAGATTTTTTCCATAAAATACCCTTCCATCCTACCTGTTTCTTCCTCTGCCTGGTCTGAGATGACAATGCTATTTTTAGGCAATGTTAGCTGTGCTATCATTGTCACCCAAGCGTGTTCACTCCCGTGTATAGTCTATATCAGGGCTCAAAATTTCAAGTCCTGAGCTGCTAGTCAGACCTTAAGAGTTACTCGCCACCAGTTGCCCCACCCAACACCTACCCTGCTCCACCCCTAATTCTACCCCTAAACATGCCCTCATAAATGATCTCATGAAATTACACTGTTAAATGTTTTATGCAGAAATAAGTTACAAAAATAAATATTTTTTGAAGCATGTCCTCATTTGGTGGAATGTTTAAGGCAATCAAACATATTGCTTGTTATAAAATCATTAATTGAAAAATTGTATCATTAAACCACTTCAATACCAGGCACTTTCCCCCCTTCCTGTCCAAGCCAATTTTCAGTTTTCAGCGCTGTCACTTTTTAAATGACAATTGCGTTGTCATGCTACACTGTACCCAAACAAAATTTGTATCATTTTGTTCCCACAAATAGTGCTTTCTTTTGGTGGTATTTGAGCACCTCTGCAGTTTTTTTTTTTTTTGCTAAAAATAAAAAAAGATCGAAAATTTTGAAAAAAAAAAAGTTTTTCTTTATTTCTGTTATAAAATTTTGTCAATAATTATGTTTTCTCCTTCACTGATGGGCACTGATGAGGCTGCACTGACGGTCACTGATAAGGCGGCACCAATGAGGTGGCACCAATGAGGTGGCACTGATGGGCACTGATAATGGGCACTGATAGGCAGCACTGATATGCAGCAATGATGGGCATTGATAGGTAGCACTGATGGCCACTCATAGGTGGTACTGGTGGGCACTGATGGGCACTGATAGGTGACACTGATGGGCACTAAAAGGCTGCACTGATGGGTACTTATGAGTGGCACTGATAGGCATCACTGATGGGCATTGATGGGCACTGATAGGTGGCACTGATGGGCACTGATAGGTGGCACTGATGGGCACGGATGGGTGGCACTTATAGATGGAAATGATAGGCATCACTGATGGCACTGGCAAGCATTGCTGATGGGCACTGATTGGCATCTGCCTGGGCACTGATTGGTATATCCCTGGTGGTCCAGGGTGGCATACCTGGTGGGCGTCCTCTGTGGGCATCCCTGGTGCTCCTAGCGGCATCCCTGGTGGTCCTGGGTGGGCATCCGTGGGGGGGCTGCGCTGATAAATAATCTCCTCTACTCGTGTATGTCAGAAGGGAGTGAGGAAAAGCCAATGAATGGCTCTTCCTGCTTACACTGTGATCAGCCATGATTGGACATGGCTGATCACATGGTAAAGAGCCTCAGAGGCTCTTTTCTGAGATCAGTGTTCCAGTGTGTCATGGATTATCCTGCTGGACATCATATGATGCCCAATCAGGATAACTGAACCACTTCCCGGCCGTCATTTTACTATAGGCCAGGGGGAAGTGGTTAAAATTGTAGTGACAAGAAAAATTATATATTGTAAAATATAAACATGAACTCAAGTCAACATGTCATATATGAAATAATTTAGAGGTAGTACATAGAGTGGTGTCCCCATCTATGGGCTAACATTTCAAACTGTTGATACATGGATGCATGAGTCCAGTGAGGTAGGAGTAACCAACGCATTTCAAAGTATAGGTACAATTAACTTCTTCCTTAGGGATATTATCACATCTCCTATGCAAAAGAATAATGCTTACAGCATTGATATATTAATATACATAGCTATTGAGTTACAAAAATGTGTCTTGTTAAGCATTCTCAAAAGCATACTTACATATTCAATATCTGGCTTGAGCATTTTCATAGCTTCAAAGAGAGCCCCACCATACATTCACTGCCAACTGTTGATGTCATACAGAGACCGCAGACCATTGTCCAAAAATTAGGAACTGTTTGCTTAAAACAAAAAGAGTACACATATATCAATGTCATTAGTCCCAAAAAATGTTAATTAAGCCAGGAAAGAAAGAAAAAATGTTCCATAGCCTGGGGACAATTATACTTACTATTGCCTGATATTGTTCATATGAGTTGCGCAATAAAATCTGCTGCACGAAATCCTCCCTCTGTTAGTTCATCTTCGAATCAACTGGAGATAATGCAAAAATATGTATCCTTCTCCACCAAAGTGGGAAGGAGGAATGGTGTGGTCCTCAGCGTTTTCATATAATGCACATGTTTGACGCGATGACGTCATACGCCACTGAGCCATTTCTCGTCTCCAGGATGATCACATCCGGAGACTAGACCTGCGCCATGATTGAGACATTTACACCACCGACACATAGATCTCCAAAACAAAGCCTGTGAATCAGGCAAGATTGGAGAATATAAAAGGCCCCAGTAGACTATATCCCTGGGGCCTACCTGTGTCGGGTATAACAACAAATGGAAAAATGAAATATGCAGTGAAGCCGTCTCTCCAAGCACAAAAAACACCCATCACAATATCTCTTGCGAATTGGCACATTACAGAATCAACAAGAATTGAAGTAATGAACAAATATGAACACACTGTGTTCATACAAAATCTGCCATATATTGTAATTGTAACTTTTAACCCTTTTGGTGCCAAGTCCGTACGCTGTATGGACCTACAGAAGTGCCCGCAGGTGGCAAAGTCAGTACGGCGTACAGACCTCCTTTCTCCCTCTCCTTTAAGCTTATGGTCACTTCAATGACCATAAGCTTATATCAGAATTGTTCAGCAGACTCTGCTGAACAATTCTATAACTCTGATCAGCGGATTACAACCTGCTAATCAGAGTTATTAACCCCTAATATGACCACCTCTACACATGCCGCCGCTTCCCTGCCCTCTGCCTCTCCACCCCTGCTGCACCCTTCCATCTAAAACTGCCCCCCACTCTCCTATCCCCTTCACCCCCCTTCTTTACCCTCAGCACTGATTACCCCCCTCCACCCGATCTGACCCCCCTGCCAGTCAGATCACCCCCCCCAACTGCCCCTGCACCCCCGATCCATGGCCGCTTTGAGTGGCATCTCTTCTTCCCCTACCTCCGCCTGCAGCTTTTCCCTGCACTGATCTCCTGATTTGTCAGGCTGAGTAGCGTGGCGGGGAAGGGGGGAGTGGTGCGGGTGGGGGTGAAGTTGGAGCTGCTAGTTGCCCCTACCTTGGCTTGTTCTTCTGACTATCCTGTGTTTAACCCTGTACTGCTGCCTCTGCTCTGTCAAACATAGCCAGTCCTTGAGCAAGCTCTGGTGAAAACCTGCTGGCTCTTCGATTCTGCACCCTGAGGAATCTTATGCTCTAGCTCCCTGTTTGGTCCGTGTCGGTGTTCAGATGGAGCTGCTTTGCTGAACAACCAGGAGCTCCATCTGCAGCAGTCAGCCAAAAGGTCCACAACCCTAGCAGTGCGCTCCTAACCCCAGCGGTGTGCATCTGTCACCTGGCCTCAGGTGACCTGACAATAACATTTCATTCCTCATTAAAATTCTCATCTGTTGAGCAGTTTCTTCTGGTCCTTGTGAATTCTTCTAAAAGGATAGATTTTTAGTGTTATTTGGATGGCAACTACTAACCAACAATGTGGCTTTACCTGCACAGCTTTTCCTATAACTTTTAGTGATAATAGAAGCTGTGGCTAAGTTACACTCCATTGTGACATCCAGGAAATTTATAGCTTTGTTGTTAGACTCACAGGTGATTTTCAGCTTCAGTTCATTGTTATTAACATCGTTTATAAATTCAAAACCACCCGGTGACCCCGCCCCCTCTGACGTACGGAGACTTGACTTCCCTGTGGCATTCCCCGTGACATCAGAGGGGGTGGACAGGGAAGTCACTGGGTGGCCCCGCCCTCCATTATTTAAGAACCGTCAGAAGAGGAGAAGCGTCACACAGCAGGAGCCTCCCATCATGGTGGATGCGGAGTGGCCCGAGAAGAAGAAGGGAAGAAGACGCCGGCGCTGCGGAGGAAGATGCTGGACAAGAACACCGGAGGAAGAACCAGAAGAACCAGAAGAAGAAGAAGAAGATAGAAGAAAGATGATAGAAGAAAGAAGAAGCATTTAAATAAAGGAATTGTCAAAACTGTCTCTTGTCATTTTTAACATTTTTGACACTTTTTTTGTGAAATGGTAGGGGCACTTTTGTACCCCCTTACCATTTCACACAGGGGGGAGGGCTGGGATCTGGGGGTCCCCTTGTTAAAGGGGGCTTCCAGATTCTGATAAGCCCCCTGCCCGCAGACCCCCACAACCACCGGGCAAGGGTTGTGGGGATGAGGCCCTTGTCCCCATCAACATGGGGACAAGGTGTTTTGGGGGGCTACCCCAAAGCACCCTCCCAATGTTGAGGGCATGTGGCCTGGTACGGTTCAGGAGGGGGCGCTCTCTCATCCTCCCCTCTTTTCCTGCGGCCTGCCAGGTTGCGTGCTGGGATAAGGGTCTGGTATGGATTTTTGGGGGGACCCCACGCCATTTTTTTTTACATTTTGGCCGGGGTTCCCCTTAATATCCATACCAGACCTGAAGGGCCTGGTATTGAATTTAGGGGGATCCCCACGTCATTTTTTTTTTTTAATTTTGGTTTGGGGTTCCCCTGTGGGGAATTCCCATGCCGTTTTTATTAATGAACTTTTATGTGTATTGTCGGACCGGCAATTCATTAATAGCCGCGAGTAGTTTTAAATTACTTTTTTTCCTTTGAAATGTCATTTTGCTGTCAGACTGTTCTAAGCACGGGAAACATGCGCCCCTTTACAGGCATACTATAGACACCCCCTAGGTATGAAATTTAAAGGAATATTACACTTTTATTGTTTCACTTTAAGCATTATTAAAGTCACTGCTCCTGAAAAAATGGCCATTTTTAAAACTTTTTTTTGCATTGATCCATGTCCCCTGGGGCAGGACACAGGTCCCCAAACACTTTTTATGACAATAACTTGCATATAAGCCTTTAAAATTAGCACTTTTGATTATTCATGTTCGTGTCCCATAGACTTTAACGGTGTTCGCGTGTTCAAACAAATTTTTTGTCTGTTCGCATGTTCTGGTGCGAACCGAACAGGAGGGTGTTCGGCTCATCCCTAGTAGAGACATACCTAAAAAAGACTAGTGACTGTAATTGCAGTGAAAGGTGGTTCTTCAAAATATTCACTCAGGGGGCTGAATACAAATGCACGTCACACTTTTCACATATTTATTTGTAAAAAAATTTAAAAACCATTTATCATTTTCCTTCCACTTCACAATTATGTGCCACTTTGTGTTGGTCTATTGCATAAAATCTCAATAAAATAAATTTACCTTTTTGGTTGTAACATGACAAAATGTGGAAAATGACAAGAGGTATGCATACTTTTTCAAGGCACTGTATATAGAAGCATGGTGGATGGGATTTAGTGGGTGTTTAGTCGGAGAAACTCTGGCCTTTACTGAAGAATTTTTAAAATTTCAGTATTATTTCTTTGATTTCCTTTTTTCTGCCTTTTTTTTGCATTTTTTTGTATTTATCACTCATTGCAAATTTTTATATATTCATTTGGAGTAGTTTGTAATAATATATGCATTTTGTGTTATGGGTAACTATATACACTTTAAGGGAATAGCGCCTTACTTTATTTTGGATTTTACAATGTAGTGTTATTCACACTTAAAGGGGCAGCTGTCACATTAACACATTCAATATCTAATCTTTTGTTTATGGTTGGTGCCATTTATATTGTTGGAAGCTTTTAATAATTTAAAAATTAGTTTAAATCAGAATTATTGTCATCACTGACCCAAATATTCAACAAGTCAAATATAAATCTCCCATACCAATGTAAATTGTAAAAAAAAACATTGATTTGATAAAAAATAAAGATGTTTCCCCCCACCCCATATAAAGATTTACTAAAGAAAGAGAAAATGTTGCTCCTATTAATGCACCACAACGCTGTAAATAACAAGTACAGTCAAATAAAAAAAATCTGTTAAAAAATTGTATACAACAAAACAAATAGTCCTGTAGCTCCCTAGAGTATGCATTGTATTGCTTTAAATGAAATGTAACAGCTTCCATTGCATGTGGTATTGAGGAATACAGAGCTGAAAGCTTTTGGGTCACCCAAATAAACTCCTGTGTCCACTGTACATCTTCCAGTTGGGATAACACCATCCCAGTGTCTCTAATGTAACCAGAAAGTCTGTGGACCAGGGGCTGTAGATGGAGATCAACCCACTCACCCAGAGGCTCAAGAAGCGATCCTATTCCTGACACTATCAGGCATCCTTGTATAGGGTAAATTATGAAATATTGGAGTTATGATGAAATGATGAATACTCCGCTGTCTCGGTACTGTGAGTATCCCCATAGATTTTCCTCTATAAGTTGTCTGCTTTAAAGGGAGGTATGTGATTGTATCCTTGAATAGCATCATACTTCATTTTATTGATGTTGCATTTTTTATTTGCACAAGTCTTTTCCTTCAATATACATAACTCTCTCTCCACTATTTCCTGGAAAGCCTTAAAGTGGTTGTAAACTCTCCAACCCAACTTCAGCACATTCTAATGCTTATTACTAAAGCTACTGATCGCTGCCTGTAAAAGTCTCCTTACTTGTATTGTCTTCTTGCAATCCATCCTGTAATTTTTGCTGATGTCACTGACACAATGCTCTGCCCATCCTTTGATTCACAACACACTCTGTTCGGCCTTTACCCAGTGACAGCGTGCCATGTTCGCGAGTTTTAGTGCCTGCAGCTCAGCTGTGAAGACTCATCAGACTGCTCCCTGGATCTTCCCTTGTGACCCTGTGACGTCACATGGGGAGTAAACCAGGGCATAGAGACTCCTATCGCGGCATTCATCAGGAGCTTTCAGCCTGACATCTTCAATGGCAATAGGGACAAATATACTTATTGATATTTTGTTTTCAGATCGAGAAAGAGGCTATTGCGCATGCGCGAGATTACAACAGGGGAGAGCAGGGAGGGCGGAAATTATGTACACAGCCAACTCAGATAACAGTACCCAAGATGGAGCTAGTTTATCCCAGAAGACGATTTTTTTTGCTAACTTCAGAAAAGAGTAAGTTGGACCCATTACTGCGTACATTATACTATATAAAGACTGCAAATAAGTCTTTATAACTAACTAGATGAAAAATCCAATAGGGATAGCAGAGTTTACTTCCTCTTTAAAGGCTGTACCTCTAACATGAACTGGATAAAAGTATTTATCACTCCTGTTCAAAACACTACTCATAACTCCATGTGAACCCTGTGCTGAATGTCACTGTTCTAATATGAGTTTAGCATGGAGCTCTTTAAACTGTGAAGCACTTCCAGTGTCTATATGTACAGCGGGACCACCCAACTTTAATGAACCATCATTCTCATCCACACTGCTTTCAACATCCCTATCTTCAAATAACGTAAAACAACAAATTTCTAATAAATCTATTAACATCCAACAGTGTGGAGAAAATGCTAAAATGAAAAGCTGGTTAAAAGGATAGTCCCAGGGATAGCATAGACATTTTGGAACTAGTTAAAAGGAGACCAAACAGATATGTTGTGTATTTTTTTACTGTATTTTTATCCCTTGGCTTTGCCATTTCCCACGTCCTCTCCATCTGTGACCTTGCCTCTTTTTTTCTCATTTTTGGACACTTGTTATAACTCAAATGGGAAGATTGGTTTTGTTTTTTTATATATTTTTTAAAATTCCCCAATATGGCAATATTTTCACCAAAGACAGAGCCATCCGAACTTCTAGAGTCCAAGCAGGATTTAGGAAATCCTCCATCTGACACCTCTGATTGTGAATAAGATATATCTTAGGAGCTAGAATCAACCCATTTTCTCAGGCTAACACTTTTTTTATTTCTTTTTTAGAATGAAGCATGGTGTCCATAGAGAAATCTGATCCCATCTGCCCCACTTATATACTATGGGGTTGATTTACTAAAACTGGAGAGTGCAAAATCTGGTGCAGCTGTGCATGGTAGCCAATCAGTGTCTAACTTCAGCTTGTTCAATTAAGCTTTGAAAAAAAAATGGAATGTGATTGGTTTCTAAGCAGAGCTGCACCAGATTTTGCACTCTCCAGTTTAGTAAATCAACCCCTATATCTTCTTGGTAGTCGTGCACATCACAAAAATATTTTGAACTTTTGGCGTCCATAATCTCCTTTTCCATTTTCTCAATAGTACTATGTAACTTTTTACTTAAGTCCTAATATATCAGCAAATGTTCCTGCTTATCCTGTTGTTCAGTGCCCAAAACAGTTGACTCCAAAGCACTTTCCTCATGTATTATTATGAGATTCATCAATTCAAATGAACAGTTTGATAAAATGTGATTCCAGTCTTTAACAAATGGTTCTGAATAGATGAAGGAGGGGGCTTTCTTTATTCTCAATATTTTCCCTTCAAATATTGTTTTAATCCCATCAAATCCTGGTTTCATTTTTCAAGCAGATTCTAATGATATTGTACTCACATCCTTTGTAAAGACATTGGTCATTTTAGTCCTGAGATCCTCCTTAGGGATCATATTCAGGCAAGAATCTGTTGGTTGTTGATGCCTTGTGGCTGTCTTCACTTCTGTAGTCATTCCAAACAGACCTGTGCTGAACAGAGTCAGTGTAATCACATAACGTATGGGAAGGAAATAAATCCAGCACAGTGGGAGTGCTGTTAATTAGACATAAGTGGAAACAACTGGAACAGTGCTGCCAGCCTCTTGGTGGGACTGAGATCTGAACCTATGACCTCTGCTGCATTTGGTAGTAGCTCTCCTTGCTGAGCCACCTGGGATGCTAGACAGCATCCTATCTGAACCCTTGAATAATCTTGAATTATTTAACCCATGCCTTTGCACTTCCTGTTTGCCAGCTTATTGTGCTCCTCTTTAGGCGATATCTTGCTTCTTTCCTCACATACAGCTTTCATTATCTTCACTACCACCCATTACCTATATCTGGCTTGCTCCTCGACTATGCTTCTACTCATTTACAACCTGCAACTAATTATAACTGACCTCTGGCTTGTTTACTGACTACACCTCTGCTTGATCTGCACCTGCTATATCTGCTACTGGACCTCGGCGATCCTGAGGACTGCGACCCGGTACTAACACATAGCAAAACCCATATCCTCCAGCAGGAGCTCTGGTGAGCACCAGTTTGTGCTTAGACCCCTCGCGCCTGTGTCATTAGCCAGGGTGGCACAACAGTAAGTATCAGCAAAATGGTTATCCTTTATTGTGTATGTTGAAATACAGCAATGAAATATGCAAATGCATTCCAGCAGTTCAGGCCTTAATCATGGCTACCATACAGATATAACTAGAACTTAAATAGTGAACAATGATCACATGTACAAAAAAAAGGGGGAGGGGAAAAAGAAACCCCAAACTGACTATCAAAAATAACACAAAATAAGTACATAAAAAAATGAAATCCATATAAAGTATAATACCAACAGTGGGCATAACCTACATACTGTAACTCATGAGAATAAATATCCCATGTGCTGCAATCAGTAACAATCTATATGTTGTAATAACATTTTCAGCTGAATACAATCAGATATTAAATAATGTTAGAAACAATCTTCTAATTCTCTACTCATATAGACAATGACATGAGATTTGGTTCAAGGGCTGTTACTTCTCAAGCCGTCGTGCTCCCACTTTAGTCTCCTTACTCTCTCCCAGTTATTTTTTAGAGACAAGACATGGCTGTCTTGTTCAGGCTCCTTTCATTGTGAAGTGACTACTTGTAAATATTATCGGGGAGCATTACCGTAATAGCATAAATATTAACGTGAAAAACATTTCCAGTGTGTCCAAGAATTTTAGAGATACTCATAAAGGAATTATGTTATCTTTCACCTTTTGCTGCATTGAAAGGGTACATTCTGCAGATAGGGGTGGAAATAGATACTGGAGGCTTTGGTGCATGAAGTCTGGTGGATATACAGACTGCAGACCCGCATGCCTAATAGTCTAAATCACGGGTGGAATGTGGATCTGTACTTGAGGTAGTTCCAGCCCAGCCACAGCCTCTATTCCTTCCCATGTTCTTATGTGTTCTACATGTCCCCTATGTGCACGTTTCAGAATTAATTATATAGCTTGTTACTGATTACAGCATAGGAACATTTATTCTTATGAGGTATTATATACCCTGTTGGTACTATACTGTATATGGATTTCATTCTCATTTATGTATTTTTTTTGGTTGATTATTTGTGCTTTCTTTCAACCCCTCCCTTTTTTTGTATATGTGATCAATGTTTTCTATTTAATCACTTGACCATTGGGCACTTAAACCCCCTTCCTAACCAGACCAATTTCGGTGCTCTCACATTTTGAATGACAATTACTCAGTCATACAACACTGTACCTATATGAAATTGTTGTCCTTTTTTTCACACAAATAGAGCTTTCTTTCGGTGGTATTTAATCACCGTTGGGTTTTTTATTTTTTGCGCTATAAAGGAAAAAAATTTGGTAATTTTCTTTGTTTCTGTTATAAAATTTAGGAAATTAGTAATTTTTCTTCGGACATTTTGGCCAAAATTTATACTGCTACATATCTTTGGTAAAAATAAGTACAAATTCATGTATATTATTTGGTCTTTGTGAAAGTTATAGAGTCCAAAAGCCTTGGTGCCAATATCTGAAAATTGATCACACCTGAAGTACTGACGGCTAATCTAAATTCTTGAGACCCTAACATGCCAGAAAAGTACAAATACCCCCCAAATGACCCCTTTTTGGAAAGAAGACATTCCAAGGTATTTAGAAAGGTGCATGGTGATTTTTTTTGAAATTGTCATTTTTCCCCACAATTCTTTGCAAAATCAAGATCTTTTTTTCTTTTTTTTTTTTCACAAAATTTTCATATATGAAGGTTATTTCTTACACACAGCATATGCATACCACAAATTACACCCCAAAACACATTCTGCTATTACTCCTGAGTACAGTGATACCACATGTGTGAGACTTTTACACAGAGTGGCCACATACAGAGACCCAACATGCAGGGAGCACCTCCAGGCGTTCTGGAGCACCCAGGCCAATTCTTATATTTCTCTCCTACATGTAAAAATAATCATTTATTTGCTAGAAAATTACATATAACCCCAAAACATTATATATATATATATATATATATATATATATATATATATATATATATATATATATATATATATATTTTAGCAAAGACCCTAGAGAATACAATGGTGGTTGGTGGAACATTTTATCTCACACGGTATTTGCGCAGCAATTTTTCGAACACGTTTTTTTTGGAAAAAAAAACAGTTTTGTGCTTTAAAAAAAACAAAGCAGTAAAGTTAACCCAATGTTTTTGCATAATGTGAAAGATGAAGTTACGCCGAGTAAATAGATACCTAACATGTCACCCTTTAAAAATTGCACACGCTCGTGGAATGGTGCCAAACTTCGCTACTTAAAAATCTCCATAGGTGACGCTTTAAAATTTTTTACTGGTTACAAGTTTTGAGTTACAGAGGAGGTCTAGGGCCAAAATTATTGCTCTCACTCTACCGATCGCAGCGATACCTCATGTGTGGTTTGAACACCGTTTTAATATGTGGGCGGGACTTACATGTGCGTTCGCTTCTGCATGCTTATTCCTATTACAAGGAATGTAAACATCCCTTGTAATAGCAATATGGCATGACAGGTCCTCTTTACTGTGAGATATGGGGTCAATACGACCCCACATCTGACCTCTAGGCTGGGAAGCCTGAAATTAAAAAAAAAAAACATTCCTGGCTTAGATCGTAGCGGTGAGTCGGTAGAAGCACCGGAGGGTGGCGGGAAGGGGGGCATCCCCTCTCGCCTCCCATAAGAATGATCAAGCAGTAAAACAGCCACTATGATCATTCTTATGGTGTAGGGAATTGCCAGCTGAAAAAGCTAATATCTGAATGATGCCTGTAGCTGCAGCCATTATTCAGATATCCCTGCACAAAATTAAAGACGTCATATGACGGCGGGCGGGAACTGGTTAAAAATTGCAGAGTGTTGTGGGGTATTGCGGGCTATTGCAGAGTATTGCGGGGTATTGCAGAGTATTGTGGGGTATTGCGGGGTATTACCGAGTATTGCAGGGTATATTACAGAGTATTGCAAGGTATATTGCAGAGTATTGCAGGGTATATTACAGAGTATTGCAGGGTATATTGCAGAGTATTGCAGGGTATATTACAGAATATTGCAGGGTATATTGCAGAGTATTGCGAGGTATATTGCAGAGTATTGCGAGGTATATTGCAGAGAATTGTGGGGTATATTGCAGAGTATTGCGAGGTATATTGCAGAGTATTGCAGGGTATATTG
Organism: Lithobates clamitans; assembly: GCA_037952925.1. Classification (NCBI taxonomy): domain Eukaryota; kingdom Metazoa; phylum Chordata; class Amphibia; order Anura; family Ranidae; genus Lithobates; species Lithobates clamitans. Next base: position 13,599,331 of record JBBGZY010000081.1, read on the forward strand.
CAGGGTATATTGCAGAGTATTGTGAGGTATATTGCAGAGTATTGTGAGGTATATTGCAGAGTATTGCGAGGTATATTGCAGAGTATTGCATGGTATATTGCAGAGTATTGCGGGGTATATTGCAGAGTATTGCGAGGTATATTGCAGAGTATTGCGGGGTATATTGCAGAGTATTGCGAGGTATATTGCAGAGTATTGCAAGGTATATTGCAGAGTATTGCAAGGTATATTGCAGAGTATTGCGAAGTATATTGCAGAGTATTGCGAGGTATATTACAGAGTATTGCAGGGTATATTGCAGAGTATTGCAGGGTATATTGCAGAGTATTGCAGGGTATATTGCAGAGTATTGCGGGGTATATTGCAGAGTATTGCGAGGTATATTGCAGAGTATTGCAGGGATGGCTGAGCATGGAGGGATGGATGGATGTGACTGTATTTGTCACTGAGCAGTGCTGTGGGCACTACACATGCAGCCCACAGCGGTGCTGCCATCCGATCCCTCCTCCTCTCCCCTCGCATTGTACCGTATGCTCCTTTAAAAATAGTGTATGATTGGGATTTCAGGTGGAATGTTACATATACAGAGATTTTCTATAAATGTCTCCGGAACGCCGGAATTTTTAAATAAAGCCACTGAGTTGAGAATTCTATGTAATTCTATGTTGAGAGTTCCATATACAATGTTTACATTTATGCACTATTTTTGTCAGTAGAATGACAGTTTTAGGAATTTAAAGGGGTTGTATATGTTTTTTCACCTTAATGCATCCTATGGCATCACTAGCAGTGACCGGCCCCCTAGCCCCTCCCGTTTTACTTACCTGAGCCCCGTATTTCCCTCGGCGAGGACGCGTTGTCCCTCTCTCCATGGGATCTTGGCTCTTGATTGGATAGATTAATAGCAGCGCAGCCATTGGCTATGCTGCTGTCAATCAAATCCAATGACGCTGGCACTGGGGGGGTGGGGCCGAGTTTGGCACTCGTGTCTATGGACGCAAATGCTGGACTCTGGAGCGCGCCCGCAAGGTAACCCCAAGGGAGAGTGCTGCTCCTAGGGGGTTATCTGATGTGGGGAGGAATCACGACAGCCGCCGGGGGACCCCAGAAATGGACGATCGGGGCCACTCTGTGCAAAACGAGCTGCACAGTGGAGGTAAGTATGATATGTTTGTTATTTTTAAAAAAACAAAACGAGCCTTTACACTCACTTTAACCACTTTAGCCCCGGAAGGATTTACCCCCTTCCTGACCAGAGCACTTTTTACAATTTGGCACTGCATTGCATTAACTGATAATTGCGCGGTCATGCAATGCTGTACTCAAGTGAAATTTGCGTCCTTTTCTTCCCACAAACAGAGCTTTCTTTTGATGTCATTTGATCACCTCTGCGGTTTTTATTTTTTGCGCTATGAATAGAAAAAGACCAAACATTTTGAAAAAAATGATATTTTCTACTTTTTGTTTAAAAAAAATATTTTTAAAACAAAAATATTAATTTAATTTTAGTTATACATTTAGGCCAAAATGTATTCGGCCACATATCTTTGGTAAAAAAAATGTCAATAAGCGTATATTTATTGGTTTGCGCAAAAGTTATAGCATCTACAAACTAGGGTACATTTTTTGGAATTTACACAGCTTTTAGTTTTATGACCTCATTTCTTGAGGTGCTAAAATGGCAGGGCAGTACAAAACCCCCCAAAATGACCCCATTTTGGAAAGTAGACACCCCAAGGAAATTGCTGAGAGGCATGTTGAGCCCATTGAATATTAATTTTTTGTCCCAAGTGATTGAATAATGACAAAAAAAAATTTACAAAAAGTTGTCACTAAATGATATATTGCTCACACAGGCCATGGGCATATGTGGAATTGCACCCCAAAATACATTTAGCTGCTTCTCCTGAGTATTTTGGGAGCATAGCCGCGTACGGGGCCCTGAAAACCAAGCACCGCCTTCAGGATTCCTAAGGGCGTAAATTTTTTATTTCACTCCTCATTACCTATCACTGTTTGGAAGGCCATAAAATGCCAAGATGGCACAAATCCCCCTCAAATTACCCCATTTTGAAAAGTAGACACCCCAAGCTATTTGCTGAGAGGCATGTTGAGTCCATGGAATATTTTATATTTTGACACAAGTTGCAGGAAAATTACAAACTTTTTTTTTTTGCACAAAGTTGTCACTAAATGATATATTGCTCAAACATGCCATGGGCATATGTGGAATTACACTCCAAAATACATTCTGCTGCTTCTCCTAAGTACGGGGATACCACATGTGTGGGACTTTTTGGGAGCCTAGCCGCGTACGGGCGCCGAAACCAAGCACCGCTTCAGGATTTCTAAGGGCGTAAAGTTTTGATTTCACTCCTCATTACCTATCACAGTTTTGAAGGCCATAAAATGCCCAGATGGCACAAACCCCCCCGAATGACCACATTTTGGAAAGTAGACACCCCAAGCTATTGGCTGAGGTAATGGAATATTTTATATTTTGACACAAGTTGCGGGAAAGTGACACTTTTTTTTTTGCACAAAGTTGTCACTAAATATTATTGCTCAAACATGACATGGGCATATGTGGAATTACACCCCAAAATACATTCTGCTGCTTCTCCTAAGTACGGGGATACCACATGTGTGGGACTTTTTGGGAGCCTAGCTGCATACGGGGCCCCAAAAACCAATCACCGCCTTCAGGATTTCTAAGGGCGTAAATTTTTGATTCACTCCTCACTACCTATCACAGTTTCGAAGGCCATAAAATGCTAAGATAGCACAACCCCCCCCAAATGACCCCATTTTGGAAAGTAGACACCCCAAGCTATTTTCTGAGAGGCATGGTGAGTATTTTGCAGCTCTCATTTGTTTTTGAAAATGAAAAAAGTTAAGAAAAGCATTTTTTTTTTTTCAATTTTCAAAACTTTGTGACAAAAAGTGAGGTCTGCAAAATACTCACTATACCTCTCAGCAAATAGCTTGGGATGTCTACTTTACAAAATGGGGTCATTGGGGGGGGGGGTTGTGCCACCTGGGCATTCCATGGCCTCCGAAACTGTGATAGGCAGTGAAGAGTGAAATCAAAAATTTACGCCCTTAGAAAGCCTGAAGGCGGTGCTTGGTTTTCGGGGTCCTGTACGCGGCTAGGCTCCCAAAAAGTCTAACACATGTGGTATCCCTGTACTCAGGAGAAGAAACAGAATGTTTTTTGGGGTGTAATTTCACATATTCCCATGGCATGTTTGAGCAATATATCATTTAGAGCCAACTTTGTGCAAAAAAAAAAATTGTCTTTTTCCCGCAACTTGTGTCACAATATAAAATATTCCATGGACTCGACATGCATCTCAGCAAATAGCTTGGGGTGTCTATTTTCCAAAATGGGGTCATTTGAACTGTCCTGGCATTTTATGCACAACATTTAGAAGCTTATGTCACACATCACCCACTCTTCTAACCACTTGAAGACAGAGCCCTTTCTAACACTTTTTGTTTACATGAAAAAATTATTTTTTTTTCAAGAAAATTACTTTGAACACCCAAACATTATATATTTTTTTAAAGAAAATGCCCTATAGATTAAAGTGGTGGGTGTTTCATTTTTTTTTTGCACAGTATTTGCGCAGCGATTTTTCAAACGCATTTTTTTCGGAAAAAACACACTTTTTAAAATTTTAATGCACTAAAACACACTATATTGCCCAAATGTTTGATTCAATTAAAAAGATGATCTTAGGCTGAGTACATGGATACCAAACATGACATGCTTTAAAATTGCGCACAAACGTGCAGTGGCGACATTTTTAAAAGCCTTTACAGGTTACCACTTTAGATTTACAGAGGAGGTCTACTGCTAAAATGACTGCCCTCGATCTGACCTTCGCGGTGATACCTCACATGCATGGTGCAATTGCTGTTTACATTTGACTCCAGAACAACGCTTGCGTTTGCCTTTGCGCGAGAGCAGGGGGGGACAGGGGTACTTTTTTTTTCTTTATTATTTTTTTGCTTTTTTATCTTATTTTTAAACTGTTCCTTTCATTTTTTTTTAAATCATTTTATTGTTATCTCAGGGAATGTAAATATCCCCTATGATAGCAATAGGTAGTGTCAGGTACTCTTTTTTGAAAAAATTGGGGTCTATTAAACCCTAGATCTCTCCTCTGCCCTCAAAGCATCTGACCACACCAAGATCGGTGTGATAAAATGCTTTCCCAATTTCCCAATGGTGCTGTTTACATCCGGCGAAATCTAAGTCATGAAATGCTCGTAGCTTCCGGTTTCTTAGGCCATAGAGATGTTTGGAGCCATTCTGGTCTCTGATCAGCTCTATGATCAGCTAGCTGAATCACCGGCTGCATTCTCAGGTTCCCTGTTGGGACAGGAGAGCCTGAGAAAAACATGGAAGATGGTGGGGGGCGGGGCATTCCTTCCCACTGCTTGTAAAAGCAGTCTAGAGGCTAATTAGCCACTAGGATTGCTTTTACATGAAAGCCGACCACTGGCTGAAAAGAATGATACCAGGATGATACCTAAACCTGCAGGCATCATTATGGTATAACCACTCAAAGTCCAGCAACATACCAGTACATTGCTGGTCTTGTTGGGCATATATTGTAAACTTTTTTTTCATGCAGCCTGTGGGCTGAACGAAAAAAATAGATTGATCGGTGGGTATGCCCACCATTAGAATACCTCCCTTCATCCACCCACTTCTAATGATGGGCATACATGCACCGTTTATATATGCCGAAGCAAGGGGCATCCTCTCAAAAAAGGTAGGAGCAAATCGCTCCTCCACCCACTGCTGCCCCCATGCTTCAGCATATATGCTGAAGTATGTAACTGTGGTTGTGAAATCCCCTCCGACAGCACTGGAGTCACAGCTTTATGTATCGTGTCAAGATAAATAAATCCGCTCTGCAGCTGAATGGCGTACCTGAAAACAAAAAAAAATGGTTAACAATAAAACACAGTAAACAGTATAAAAAAATTGCATACCTATAAAGCAAACATGATAAAAACATAATAACTATAAAACATTGCAGAATAGAATACAGTAAAAATAAAATGACAACTATTTTTGTTTGTTTTATTTTATATATTTTTTTGTGTTTTTTTTTTTTTACCCTTTTTTTTGTAAATTTTGTAACTGTAATGCCCCGTACACACGGTCGGATTTTCTGACGGAAAATGTGTGATAGGACCTTGTTGTCGGAAATTCCGACCGTGTGTAGGCTCCATCACACATTTTCCATCGGATTTTCTGACACACAAAGTTTGAGAGCAGGCTATAAAATTTTCCGACAACAAAATCCGTTGTCGGAATTTCCGATTGTGTGTATACAAATCTGACGCACAAAGTGCCACACATGCTCAGAATAAATAAAGAGATGAAAGCTATTGGCTACTGCCCCGTTTATAGTCCCAACGTATGTGTTTTACGTCACCGCGTCCAGAACGATCAGATTTTCCGACAACTTTGTGTGACCGTGTGTATGCAAGACAAGTTTGAGCCAACATCCGTTGGAAAAAATCCTAGGATTTTGTTGTCGGAATGTCCGATCAATGTCCGACCGTGTGTACGGGGCATTACCATTTCCAGGTTCGGGTCTCTTAAAATGTGATGGCATCTTGGGAGACCCTGTGAAAGTGTGTCCTAGTCTGTGCAGTGCTGTACCCTACGCTAATACTCAACTAGTGTATGGTAGTGTTCAAAACATTCACCAATGCAAAGACCAGGATTGTCAGGACAGGAGTGACAATAAGAGCAGGTGTCACGCCTATACCCGTGCTTTCTGCAGACACAACATTTTCTTTGGGGGGCTCGTTGGGTAGGGGTACGCGGGAGGACATAAGAAAAATGCCTCTCATGCAGCCGGCTTACTGCATTTGGATTGGGACGGTGAGGTGGAGCACCGTCTGAAAAAACAGAAGGGCTTTGACGATCTCTTCCTGGAATTTAAGGAAGGATCCAGTCCGTCCTGAAGCTCTGTATAGCACATGAGCGTTCAGCAAAGCCAATTGAAATAAGTATACAGACACTTTTTTTATACCAGCGTCTGGCCTTACAGGCAATTAGGTACGGGGCCAACAACTGGTCATTGAGGTCCACCCCTCCCATATTGAGGTTATATTCGTGGACACAGAGCGGTTTCTCCACAACACCAGTCGCTGTAGTAATTTGGACCGTCGTGTCTACATGAAGGGAGGTAAGAAGGAAAACATTCTTATTATCCCTCCACTTCATAGCGAGCAAATTATTACACTGCAAGCAGGCTCTCTCCCCCAGCCTAAGACGGGAATCTACAAGCCGCTGGGGAAAGCCCCGGCGATTAGGTCGCACGGTGCCACATGCTCCAATCTGATGATCAAAAAGGTGACTAAAAAGTGGCATGCTCATGTAATAATTGTCTACATATAAGTGGTACCCCTTTCCGAATAAGAGTCACACAATCTTGCCAGCACTTCCTATGTAGTCAGGGCAGTTTGTCAGCTCTACGTGGCTATCTTTTCCCTCGTAAACCATAAAACTAAAAAAAAAATGTATAGCCTGTGGCCCTGTCACAGAGTTTATACATCTTGACCTTGTATATGGCACGTTTGCTGGGAAGGTACTGTTTGAATGATAAGCAGCCAGAAAACTTAATCAGGGACTCATCAACGCAGACAACTTGATGGGGAGTAAACAAGTCTGCAAAACATTGGTTGAAGTGGTTTACGAGGGGCCGAATTTTGTAGAGCCGATCGTATCCAGGGTCTCCACGAGGACGACAGAGTTCATTGTTGTTGAAGTGCATGAACTGCAAAATCTGCTCGTATCGTGCCCTGGTCATGGAAGCAGAGAACACAGGCATATGGTGAATTGGGTCAGTGGACCAATATGACCGCAACTCACTCTTTTTGGTTATGCCCATGAGGAGGGAAAGGCCCAGAAAGATCTTAAATTCGGAAACCGTAATTGGTTTCCAATCTCTGGTAAGGGAGGACTGGGGAATAGTGGCGTTGTGTTGACCAGCGTACAAATTGCTTTGGTCCACAATAGATCTTTAGAGATCTTTAGTGAAAAATAGCGAATAAAAATCAAGTGGCGTAAAATCAACTGTTTCCACATGAATGCCGGGTTGGCCAGTGAATGGGGGAAGTACGGGTGCTGCAGAAGTGGTGGGTTCCCAATTCGGATTGGCAAATGCAGCAGGAAGGGCACTATGGGCACGACGGGCCTGTGTTTGTCTTCTTGGTGGCAGCGGGACACTACTTGTGCTTGCCACCTCACTAGCTTGAACTGCACTTATGGGACTCGCCACATCACCAAGTGTTACTGCAATGCTAGATGTACGACCAGGGTGTACTAGGCCGCTGGTGCTTGCCAGTTCACCAGATGGATGAGTGGCGCTAGTACTTCTCTGCTCCATACGAGAGCCCTGTGGTTCTTGCACCTCAACAGCAGAAGAAGAAGTTCAGGGTCTGGTACGCCTGACCTTGGCAGGGACCACAACTCTGTCTTCAGAGCTATCTGTCATGGAGCCGCTGCTGTCTACAGGTTCGTATTCTGAGCCTGAATCTGACAGATGAGTGACTTCCTCTTCACTATCTGTCATTCTCAGAAACGTGTAGGCCTCTTCACTAGTGTACCTTCGATTTGCCATTTTGGGCTCTAAATTTAGTGGTACACTAGTGAGACTCACAGGCAAAAAAGCTCCTGACTGTTAGCGACTGATTCAAAACGCTACCAAAAAACTATTAGCAATTGCAGGGATCAGGCTTGACTCTGCGAACGCTGCAGTTATGTGTTTAGTGTTTTGAAAGTGACAGTGATCGATCGATACTGCACTTGGATGGGCTGGGCAGGGCTGGGCCGAGGGGCAAAACGCAGGTGCTAGCAGGTATCTGGGCTGATCCCGCTAACACTGCGTTTTTGGGGACGCTAGTATAGATCTAATTGGATCAGATATTGATCCGTTCAGATACTATACCACTAAGGGAGGTGTATGCTGTGTGCGTGGGTGTTAGCGGTACTGGCGCTAACCTGACACTGCCTGGGGCGACGCAGACCTTATCTGACCCTAAAAACTTAACATATATCACCGCCAGGCAATTAGGGGGTTAAACCTTTATTAGGTAATAAACGGCGGGTGCCCTAAAACTATAGTAAACAAACTAACTAACCAGCGTCACCCATAACAGTTATACGGTGATCACTGGTGAAAGGGTTAACTAGGGGGCAATCAGGGGGTTAAAACCTTTATTAGGTAGTATATAGGGGTCCCTGACACTATAAAATGCTGACGGCGAACCTATATACTTACCTCCCTAACTAGCGTCACCTGTGACACTAATACAGCGATCAGAAAAACGATTGCTTAGTGACACTGGCGATGAGGGGTGATCACGGGGTTAAAACTTTATTAGGGGGGTTAGGGGGGTACCCTAGACCTAAAAGGGGCTAACCCTAACTGCCCTACCACTTATAACTGTCACAAACTGACACCAATGCAATAATCAGAAAAAAAAACTGCTATTGGTGTCACTGTGACAGGGGGGTGATGGGGGGGTGAAAAGTGTGCCTGCGTGTTCTACTGTAAGTGTAGTGTTGGTGCAAACTCACATTGATGTCTTCTCTTCTCGGCGCCGGAACAAAAAGACCAGCTCTAGGAGAGATGACATCACTTCCTCCACTTCTGTTTACATTACAGAAGCCGAGGAAGCCTGTCATTCGCCAGGAGCGATTGCGAGGGGGTGGCCATGAATGAGTGGCCTCCCCCTCACCTCTGATCACCCCTGACCTGAATCTGACCGCCGCAGGCACCGGAGGGGTCCGATTGGACCCCCCCCACCCGCGGGTAGGCAGGGACGTACAGGTAAGCCCTTATGCCTGCTCGTGCCATTGTGCCAACGTACATCGGCGTGCAGCGGTCAACAACTGGTTAAACAATTTTTTGTTATACCTAAGTGCTGTTTACAATTCACTATTGTGTAGAGACTTTAATTTGACAGGCAGAAAACGCAGATTCTAGGCCAAATATCTGCTTTGTTCTGTTTTCTATAAGATCTCCTGTAGACATACAGGGTTTGTTTTTACTTTTTTCCAAAGCATAAAAGCATAAAAAAAAATTGTCATAGGTTGCTAATCAAAATGTAAACATACAGCAGATGCATGTTACGACTTCTAATATATATTGATATTTTTTTTATTATCCAATAAAAATAGGCAGCTGTAACAGTGTCGTATTTTTAAATAATGCTTCACACCAATGATCCATCTACATGCTTTCAGATTTTTGAAAATATGTATCTCTCCACCAACTTTTGCATTGGGTTTTGATTCACCATAAGTATTAATGGTATAAGTGATAATAAAAAAATAACAAAATTTTTGAAGTGATTGTAAACGATCACCTTGTGAAACAACCCATTCAATTTAAAATAGAGATGAAAGACAACACATTTTTGTATAGATAAAAAAACAACATTATTAATACATTTTTCCCTTTTTTATAAGTGATCACATTTCCCCTGTTCCCAGCTGCATAAGAGCTGGGGAGGAGAAGCAACAGCACAATAAGCTTCCCAGTGAATGGCTATGCAGCAGTCAGGACAAGTCTGATCATTGGAGGAGAGTACACTGAGTTCCCAGCATAGCTAGAGAACTGACCATGGTGTGTTCTCCTACTTAGTGTGGTCAGTTTTAATAGGAAAGCAAGGGGACTAGCAGGAACACCAGGAATTGAAGATAAAGGAAGCAATACAAAGAGAACATGATACCGTCTCATACAAGTATATGATACAGCAGGCACATGCCAGGAATATGAAGTGTTGGTGTAACAAATGCTTTAATGTATGGATGTGCTTTAGGTTTGGGTCATAATTGGGTTGACAGCAAACCCAAACCATTTGCACTTTGTGGACACAGTGAATTAATGTGGCCATTCATGCCATCACAACTAACTTCCAGAACTGCACTTTCTGGCCTCTGAACTTAGGTCAGATGGCTTGGAATGTCTTGATATATGCCAACCCCGCACTATAATGTGGCAGCCATGTTGACAATCTGCTTAGCTGTGATAGGGAAATAATAGGGAGTGCTGCTGACCGATTAGTGTAAGGTTTGTAGGCACTGGTCTCTTAAAGTGGTTGTAAACCCTTACATATACACAGTGAAGTGACTAGCCTCAGGTGATACACAGAGAATAAACAAATCTTGTTACAAGGTGTACCTGTTTATCAGCAGTCTTCTCTTCTCTACATCCATGCAAAGTGCTTGATTTCTAAAGCTTTTCTGTGTTCAGAAAAGGGGCAGAGAGCTGAAGTTACACTCTGCATAGCTCAGTGAGGGGAGCTCTGAGAGCTAATTGGAGGGAAGAGACACCCCCTCCACACAGCACCCAGGAAAAGAGCTGATGATGTCAATCAGCTGGAGGTCCCTCCCCATCACCTTTTTTCTCTTGGTGTAAGAAAAACCTGTCAGAAGTCACCCATCCTGATAACAGAGGAATTAAGCAGCACACATAAATGACACTTATTGCTCTTAATTGAGACAAGTACACACTAAAGAGGGATATGCTTTGTTCATATTTCATGGCTGAGGTTTAAAACCACTTTAAAGTAGATGTAAACCCTCACTCAATGTCTTTAAGTAGCATAATGCTTTCTATCTTTGAGAATCTATGTGTGGGGTGGTCAGGGATTTTTACTTGTTAATGATGTTGATGTGTTTTCTGCAGCCTGCTTACAGCCCCCAACATGCACTCCCTACAATCAAAACTGTCTATATGTGTGTTTTTAAAATGGCATATTTTCTATTTTTTGCTGGCTGCTAATTTTTCACAGCCCATCTTTGAATCTACGTGTACTGCAGTGATAACCTGCTGGATGTGTATTCCCGCATGGCATATTTTCTATTTCTTGCTGGTTGCAATTTATTTTTTCCACAGTCTGTACCTAAGTACATTTGCACTTCACTAATAACTGGCTGTGTTTTTTTTTTAAAGCATGTAGTTCCCAATTGTTGATTTTAGTCTTTTCCCATCATTTTTTAGATTACAACTTTACATTTGAGTTATTAGGGAAGTTGTTGATGACAGTCTGTTCAAGAGCATCATTTGAAAGAAAAAAAATAAGCGCAAGAGAAGCGTGAATAAGAATATCCTGTAGCACCCTTTTTAAGGTTTCCATATATGGATGCATGGGAGAATGACTTACAGGAGGCCTGGGACCTGGAGGAATGGAACCGAGTAATAGCAAGAGCTTCCAAAGGTATATTGAATGTCTCCCTCGTCGAAGCAAATTTAAAAGTAATTACCAGATGGTACCTGGTCCCCACCAGATTAACCAATATGTTTGCCTCTACCTCTCCACTATGCTTTAGGGAATGTCACGTGCTTGGGTCTATGATCCATGTATGGTGGGAATGTCCAAATATCAGAGGATTCTGGAACAGAGTGTTCAACCTCATCAGGAAAGTCACGGGAATCTCGGTTTCAAAATCAGCACAAGTGGCCCTCTTGAATTTCCCTGTTCCACGTACCCCCAAATTTACCCAGAAATTAATTCTCTACATCCTTTTGGGAGCAAAAATAACAAATGCAAAAGCATGGAAAAAACCCAAGGTCTCCTACCGTGCAGCGAAAAATAAAATATCTTGTATCATGACCCAAGAAAAAATGGTTAGCTCCATTTTGGACACCACCAAATCATTCTAAGCAACATGGGAACCCTGGGCCAGATATGTAGGAATCCCTGTCATCCCCGGCACCTAAATTACATGAAACAAGAGATAGCACTGGACTCTGGCTTCACCCCCCCCACTTCCTCTTCCTTTCTCCTTTGCCCCCTTCCTTTTTCTCTTTCCTCTCCTCAATATAACCTGTTTGATGACAATCACTAAATTTGAATTTATTTGTTTCTTAACTATCACTAGCTTCTGAATAGCTGGCGGTAAAAGAGTACTATAGGTTGTGCATCTAGAATAATACTGTTGTCATGATTTTGTTCCCCCTCCTGCTTTACCTTAAACTATTTGACCTTCTTGAAATCCAGGACACCACTGTCCTGTCCAAATTGCTCAGATATGCAACTTCGCAGATAGCTCTAACCCCCTTTCCCATTGGAAACCATCTCATGACACAGTGTGTACCCGTTTGGGGTGTCATGAATGGAAGTCCACCATACTGCCTTGTTAACAACCGGGTTTCTTCTCAATGCTATCTCAGTATGTTCATATTTACTAGCCTGTAACAACTCTGAGCAGTTGATCTAAAGTAGGCTTTTGGTATAGTTTGACAACTGACATTTTACAGACGATAATATTACCATACCTATTGTATTGTGGATGTCATCTTATGTCATGCAATTAATTTTAAATAACATTTTTATAAACCTTAAAAAAAAATAAATAAATAAATATCCTGTAGCTGGACAGTTTTTTAAAACTCGTTATGTCATTGCTAAAAAGTGAATGCAAGTAAACTATTTTACTATTAATAAACTGCTCACAAAACAGTAAGTTGTTCACTCAGTTAGGCCTTACACAATCAGTTACATGAGCATATGAAGTTTTTTTTAGGTAATTTTGCCACAAGCATGAGTTGTTTAACCGCTTCCCGACCAGCATGCTGCAGTTATACTGCAGCAGGATGGCTCCCCTTTGCGAGCCATTGTAGCTGTACGTGGGCTCCTTAAGATGCTTTAGCAGGCGTGTGCACAGCCACAGCGTGTCCCCGGAGCCGATGCACGAGCCCTGCGGGTGCAATGACCACTCAGGATCACTCATGACAGAGCGAGAACTGGGATCTGTGTGTGTAAACACTCAAATCCCAATTTTCTCAGGGGAGTAGAGACAGATCGTGTGCTCCTACTAAGTAGGAACACCAATATGTCTCCTCCCCTAGTCAGTCCCATCCCCCCATAGTTAGAACACACCTAGTGAACACAGTTAACCCCTTGATCGCCCCTATTGTTAACTCCTTCCCTACCAGTGGCATTTATACAGCAATGAGTGGCTATTTTCAGCTTTGATCGCTGTATAAATGTTACTGGTCCCAAAACAGTGTCAAAAGTGTCCAATCTGTTTTACGCAATGTTGCAGTCACGATGAAAATCGCAGTTCACCGCCATTACTAGTAAAAAAAAAATCAAATAATAAAAATGCCATAAATCTATCCCCTATTTTGTAGACGTTATAACTTTTGCGTAAATCAATCAATATACGATTATTGCAATTTTTTTTTACCAAAAATATGCAGAGGAATATATATCGGCCTAAACTGAGGAAAAACATTTATTACAGCAAAAAATACAAAATATTGTGCTTTTTTAAAAATTGTTGCTCTTTTTTTGTTTATAGAGCAAAAAATACAAACCGCAGAGGTGATCAAATACCACCAAAAGAAAGCTCTATTTGTAGGGAAAAAAGGACATCAATTTTGTTTGGGTACCACATCGAAAGACCATGCAATTGACAGTTAAAGTGTCTCCGTGCCGTATCACAAAAAATGGCCTGGTCAGGAACGGGGTAAATTCTTCTTGGGCTGAAGTGGTTAAGCAAAGACAGCTGGTGCGTTTTCATGAAGCTCTTCATCTTGGTCAGTCTGCTTTGGCAATATTAATGAGTTTTTACCCATTTGGTCTCCATGCAACTGCCAGTAAACTAGATTGAGGACCTTTTGCTTTGTCGTCCAAATCAATCCTTACTAGATCAGGAGTTTCATTTCTCTTGAGTGGAAAATCTTTGTTATGGCTGCAGAGACACACTAAGCTCAGTCCTTAAGTATAAACATCCCGGCAGCAGAAAAAGGGTGTCCTGCCTTTCATTCAGTAGATATAATTGCTTGTAAGCATTTCAGTTACAGCCTTGCAGTACCTGCCCACCATGTAGGGCAGGGATGACTGTGTCAGAAAAAAAATATAAATGAAAAAAATGCTCTTCTGTAATTAATTAAAAAAAATGTAAGAGGTAGTAAACTTGTAAACAAAAATCCCCAGCAAGCATGAGACTACTATGCTTTGCGTTTGTAAACACACAGGAATACACTGTATATAGCAGCTTTCTTATGGTTTGTGCAGCTTGTTTTCTTGTTTCTCTGTTCCACCTTCTTTGCGGTTGCGTCCAAAATCCCTTCCATATTGTTCTTCCAACCTTTCTAGTATGTAATAGCCAGAATCTCATGCATGCACAATAAAAAAGAACCAAGTCTTATTTTCATGTAATAGCCAGCAATAGAATCTGTGGTCCTCCTTTCTCTCTGTGATGATAATAAATGTCAGTGTACACACCCCCTGTTAGGTAGCTAGTCACATGGTGTGTTTCAGGAAGTTATGAATAGTCAGAAGAACCCCACAGCATTGCAATTCTGTGAAAGTGCTGACAAAGGCATAGCATGTAGATGCATAGACTGACGGCTCGCTGAGTGTGCTACTGATTGGGGACAAAATGCGCATGCGGGAGTGACATCATTGAAAGAAACATCAGGCAATATCTCCTAAATGGCGCTGGTTGAAATACTTTCAAAGCAACCAATTTTTAAGTAATTTTATACTGCTTTACATGGCGCACAGTTGTGGCTTTAAATGTAAAAAATAGTACTGGAAAATGGAAAAATGGTTGGACCAGCATCTAGCTTGTTTTAAAAGAGCATCGTCCTTTCATTAATTTTAATAAGACCTGAATTGTGTGGCAGATCAGCAGCAAAGCAGGTCTGCCATTTATAGTTCTACTAGCATATGACCTTGCCTTCCTTGCTACATCATGCGTTTTTCAAGACTGGTAGGTATAGGACTCACCAGAACTCACCTGCTAGAGGATATAGCACCTACTGATTGAGTCCATGCCCAGCCTGTCAAGTCAAGCTCACTAATGCTCAGACCAATGTCTATTGTCTGTGCAGTAGGTTCTCTTCCTAGCCTCTGGCTGCAGTTCATAATATTTCCAGTGTTCCTGTTTCTTGGTGTATTGACTGCAGCTCTTAACTGACTTTCCAAAATATACAAAAAGGCTAAAATCCACGGGACATTGTCTAGGCACACCATACAAAGCAAGTAATTTATATACTGTATAAACCTTATTATTTTATTAGGTATCCATTATTTTTTGATAATTATACATACGTTCATTATTTCTGGCTAGCATTTTTTTACAAAAAGCAAGCTCAGTTTCATACAGTGAAATCAAATAACCAATGAATAGCTGGATTATGTCATAAATCTCAACTGGTTTTGTGAATACTAGTTCACTTGATCAGGAGCAGAAGTAACTGACAGGGTGTCTATAGGAAAAATAATTTAACATGATAGAGAACAACATGTACATATCCTGGTGAACTGGACTTATCAATATCCATTGATAAAAAAAAACCCTTACAAACCATATTGTTGACAAGATAGAAAATCAAAATCCAAGGCCTTGATGAGTGGTACCTACCGTATTTCACTGAGGCATTACATTGTATATTAAACATACATAATTTTACACACATAAACCTTTTAGAGATATGTAACCTATGAGACTAAGTGGGTAGTCTTTAAAGATTTGCATTAATTCTTGCCAGAACATAAGATATAAGAAATCCTGCCAAACCTCTTGGTTCCAATAATTTTACTATTCCAACAACTATCAAATGTATTTCATCATAAGTCCAAGTTTCATTATCGCTCATATAAAAATCCTCTTGAATATACAAACATACATCATAAATGATTTATTAGAAGAAATTATCTCCGGGGATTTGCGAAAGCTCATCAAAGTACAGCTTATGTCAATCATTTACTTTGTTTTTTATACAAATATTTTTCATGCTAAACAGTTCTTAAAAGTTGCATTCCAATTATAAAGGATGAACAATGTCACTCTCAGAAAAGGGAATGAGGACCTAATTACCAATAATATTGTAACATTCTAAACTATGCTGTCCTTTGTTAAAAACTTCACTTGGGTGCAATTAAAACATGGTTGCATTAGGGAATTGTATTAAAGTTAATTTGTAAAGATGTGTCTTCTATTATTCCAGTGTATGGTAATGTATGTTTTTGTTTTAATGCATTATTTTTTCTTACTATGCAGTATTTATTGTAAATTTAAAACTAGTATTTTTGAAAGGGTAGACACTCTTGGGTTGAATCATTCACTTTCTATTTAGATCTTGTTTGTTTAATCCCACTGGGGCTGCAACAGTGATAACTCCCCGCTGGAGTACACAGTTCACTTTTCCTATTTTAAAAGTCTAAATCATCCAGTTATAGGTATTCCCCATGGTGTAACATAAATAAAGATTCCAACATGAAGAACTCAAGTATCATTGTGCTGTCTTTATAATCCCAGCATTTAGTTGGTGATTATACCAAATAGGACCTGCTCAAAAATGTCAGTTTTCAGTGAACCCAGTGTTTCATTTTTACCCATAGAAAAGTTGTCTGACAGAAGCCCAAAAGTGGCTACACATACTTTATAGTAATTTTCTGGAATGCTGTAAGACCCCAACCCAGGATACTCAATATAAATATCTTAACTCCGAGCTTCAGTTCAGTCTCCTATTTACATTAAAAGAACGCGATAAAGGAACAGTTTGAAATTATGACCTCAGAATCAAATGATCACCTTAGCAAGGAGACATCACACCTTCAGCTACACTGAACAGGATACATAATAGGAGGTGGTAGATGTACCCAAGAGGTTTAGATGAGAGTCATCAGAGTAACTTTTTACTTTGTATGTATTTTACATGAGCATAAACTTTACCTGGGTTACCTTATCCATAGAGGAAATTACTGAAGATACCTGAGAGGACAAAATCTCCCGCCACGCAAGGTTAAACTTATCAGAGGTGAACTAGCAGTTGGAACTCAGCCCTCACTGGATATGTACTGGCCAAGGTACCTGGGAGGAAGCCCACCAGAACAGGAAGGAACTGGAGGCTGAAACTGTTGAACAGGATGCTTGATGGATCTGATCTCGCCGAGGTGCCCAAAGATGCAAAAGCACACTGGAACAGAATGTAACTAGGGCCTGGGACTGCAGTACAGTACCTAAGCTGGAACTGACCTAGCTGAGGTAAGAGAAGGTGATGCAGGATACCCCAAGGTGCAGAGTCTAAGTGCGAGCAGGGATGCAGGAGACTGCCTGCTGCTGCCAATGGAGGGTGAGCGGCACTGGGGACTATGGTGTACAGAGCTTCTTCTACTCTCTGCCTCCTCATGAGATTGAAGCTGGAAGGTATTGGTCTGTCTGAGCGGTCGGCTTATGTGATATGTTTGGTGGGAACACCAGCACTGCAATTTACTGGTGGGGCCATATCTTCATCTGGAAATTCAGTGATGAGCGTATAAGCTCATGAGTGTGTTTGATTACTATAATTTGAAACCAACTTAGTCCAGTAAAAGGCGTGAATATCTGTGGGGATAGCACCTCTTGAGCATGTTGACACTGATCTGTCTTTGTCTATCACTAAGTATGATTTGAGCACTTTTGCGGATCTGGACTGTCTCATAGCTATATAATTGAACTTTTGTGTTGCTCACATATTATTGGTTGTCATAAATATTGACATATTTTAAAGGGACAGGTGCACAAGTTTCAAGGTCCATTATTTTCATTATATATATATATATAGATATATTTTACTTAAATTATTAATGAACGTGTTTATTTACACCACTAGGTGTTACCAATATTGATATACTAGATGCACAACTTCTAAGGTCCATAATATTCACAATAATTAAATAATTATATTATATGAATTTGATATAATTTATTCAGTTTTTCATTTAAGAACATTGATTTTTCATTACATTTTTTCACTTATGAGATTTAAGAGGGCATGCACACTTTTATGTTGATTTAAATGTATGCTGAAGCACAGTGTTCCGTTTTTTTTTTTTAGTGCAGCAGCTACTAACCCCTTCTTTTGAAACCAAGTGCAGGATTTTTTAGAATATATTTTTTTAAGTAGTGAACAAGAATAATCCAGGAAAAGGTCCCAGTGTCAGGGCAGGTAGTATGCAAGTGTAATCCATTAAATGATCCAAGGCCAAGTCAGGTGGCAATCCAATAGGGTAATCAGAGTATATGGCAGGGATTAACAAATACTTCAATGAGAGGTAATGCAACAGGCAGAGCCAAACAAGTATGGAGCTATGTAAAAAAAAAAGTTATCACAAGCCCAGAGCCCCAGGTCTGTGATGTCTAAATAAAATACCACAAACAATCTGACTATGGGGGCAGGAACAGGCTAAACAGCAGCATTGCCTAGCAACCAGGATGCAGTGGTGGAGGGTCATCAGTCTTTGAGAAGGGAGGAGGCAGCGCTGGCCAAGGAATAGACTGCAGTCAACAGGACATGAAGAAGGAGCATAAGCTATAGACCCCATGGGTTACACTAAGAAGTTTATTTGGCAGGTAATCAAGTCTGGAATGGAAAAATTATAATTGCCATGGGGTCAAATATATAATGGAAAAATTATTATAATTGTCAGATAGTGAAGCCAGAGATGTAAAAAATAAAGGTACCAGGCTAAGACTGAAAAAATCGTAATTGCTAGATAATTAAGCCTGAAATGGAAGAATTAAAGTTGCCAGGCGATCAAGCCTGAGATGGCAGACAGACAAACACTTATCTGGGCAGTCAAGAATTCACAGGATTAAATCTGGCTCAGGTGGCTAATTGACAACATAATACAATGCAGATGATGACTAATCAGGGTTACTGATCAGGCACACTGATGTTGGCAGGCAGGCAGATACACTGATCTGGGCAGGCAGCAACAGGGTTACATCTGGCTCAGATGGCTGTAACACTGCTATGAATTTTATTATTATTATTATACAGAATTTATATAGCGCCAACAGTTTACGTAGCGCTTTACAACTTGAGGGTAGACAGTACAAATACAATACACTTTAATACAGTAGGAATCAGAGATCCCTGCTCCTTAGAGCTTACAAACTAAGAGGGAAGGTCAAGAGATACAAGAGGTAATAACTGTGGGTGATGTGCTGATTGAGAAGGTAAATGTACAGTTGTTAGGTGGGGGCCAGATAGGCTTCTCTGAAGAGATGCGTTTTCAGGGATCGTCTGAAAGTGGATAAAGTAGGAGAAAATCGGACAGATTGGGGTAGAGCATTCCAGAGGATGGGGGCGGCTCTGGAGAAGTTCTGAAGGCGAGCATGGGATGAGGTGACAAGGGAGTTTGAGAGCAGGAGTTCTTGGGAGGAGTGAAGAGAACGGTTAGGTTGGTATTTTGTGACTAGGTTAGAGATGTAGCTGGAGACCAGGTTATGGATGGCTTTGTAAGTTATAGTTAGTATCTTGAATTTAATTCGGTGACTGAGTGGCAGCCAACGGAGGGATTGGCAGAGGGGTGTAGCAGACGCTGAGCGGTTTGTGAGGTGGATGAGCCTGGCAGCAGCGTTCATGATGGACTGAAGTGGGGATAGCCTATTTAGAGGTAAACCAATGAGGAGAGAGTTGCAGTAGTCGAGGCGAGAGATGACCAGGGAGTGGATTAGAAGCTTTGTGGTGACATTGGTTAGGAAGGGGCGTATCTTGGAGATGTTGCGGAGATTGAGGTGGCAAGTTTTGGATAGTGATAGAATGTGGGGTCGAAAGTTTAGTTCAGAGTCCAGGATTACACCTAGGACCTTGGCGTGGGGAGATGGGTTGATAGTTGAGCCGTTGATATTGACAGGGAAATCAGGGGAAGTGGCACCTGAGGGAGGAAATATCATGAGCTCGGTTTTGGATAGGTTGAGTTTGAGGAAGTGATGTGACATCCAGGCTGATATGTCTGCTAGTAAGTTGGTAATGCGTGAGGAGACAGATGGAGAGAGCTGGGGGGTGGAGAGATAGATTTGGGTGTCATCAGCGTAGAGATGATATTTAAAGCAGTGGGAGGCACTCAACTGACCCAAGGAGGTGGTGTAGATTGAGAAAAGGAGAGGTCCAAGAACAGAACCTTGGGGGACCCCAATGGAGAAAGGAAGAGGAGAGGAAGAAGTAGAGTTGTAAGTGACACCGAAGGAGCGGTGTGATAGGTAGGATGAGAACCAGCGAAGAGTACAGTCACAGGGACCAAAGGAGTGGAGTTTTTTGAGGAGGAGGGGGTGGTCCACTGTGTCAAAGGCAGCAGAGAGATCCAGAAGAAGTAGTACAGAATAGTGTCCACTGGTTTTAGCCATTAGTAGGTCATTTGAGAGTTTAAAGAGAGCAGTTTCCATGGAGTGTTGAGGGCGAAAACCGGACTGAAGGGGATCAAGAAGTTTATTCTTGGTCAGATGGTCGCTTAGTCGGTTGTAGACCAGTCTTTCAAGAAGTTTGGAGGAGAAGGAGAGTAAGGAGATGGGACGTAATTTGTTGAGATTGGTGGGGTCCAATGAGGGCTTTTTAAGTATGGGGATGACTAGCGCATGTTTTAGAGAGTTTGGGAAGATGCCACAAGAGAGGGAGAGGTTGAAAATGTGAGTTGGAGAGTGTAGAATCGAGTCAGAGGGTGAGCATAGCATTTGCGAGGGAACAGGATCCAGGGGGCAGGTGGTTAGATGAGTGTTAGATAAAAGTTGAGCAATCTCAGTAATAGTAGCAGGGTTGAATGAGGGAAGTAATTATTGTATCTGTGGACATGGGGTGTTGCATGGGGGAGGTTTTTGCGCATTGGCGATTTCCTCATGAATTGTATCAATCTTAGTTTTGAAGTGATTGGCAATCTCCTGGGCAGTGAGTGAGTTGGTGGGTGGAGGCAGTGGAGGACAGAGTAGAGTGTTGAAGGCAGAGAAGAGTTGACGGGGACTGGATGAGAAGGTGTTAATGAGTGTGATAAAGTAGGTCTGTTTGGCAGTGTGAAGGCAGGAATAGTATTTTAGGAGGGCTGATTTATATTGTGTGAAGTCTTCCTGGGTCTTAGTCTTATGCCACAGGCACTAAAGAGCACGGCTACATTTTCTGAGACTTCTGGTGTCATCTGTTTGTCAGGGTTGTAGCAGTCGGGGCCTAATTCTGCGTGTAGTGAGGGGGGCAAGCTTGTCTAGGGAGGAAGACAGTGAGCTGTTGTAGATGAAAGTAGCTAGGTTGGGGCAGGACAGAGGTGAGATTTTTTCATAGAGGTGATCAGTAGCAGAGTAGAGAAGAGAAGGGTTGAGGTGGCAAAGGTTTCTACGTGTAACTGTTAGACGGTTGGAGGGAGAAGAGGTGGAAGACAGGGAGAGAGCAAAACTAATAAGGTGGTGATCAGAGAGTGGGAGTGGATTGTTGGAAAGGTTGCACGGAATGCACAGATAGGAGAAGACAAGGTCAAGGGTGTTGCCGTTGGAGTGGGTAGGAGCCTGTATCCATTGCTTCGGGTCAATCGATGAGGTTAGACTGAGAAGTTTAGAAGTAATAGTAGTGTTACTGTTAACAGGGTTGTTGAAGTCCCCAAGAATAATTGTGGGGATTTCAGAAGAGAGAAAGTAGGTTAGCCAGGCAGAGAAGTCATCAAGGAAGGCTGATACTGGTCCAGGGGGCCGGTAGATGACAGCAATTCTTAGAGAAATGGGAGAGAATAGACGAATGCAATGTGCCTCAAAAGAGGAGAGTGTAAGAGAGGGAGGTGGGTGAAGTACCTGATAGGTGCTGCATGGGGCTAGAAGGATTCTCACTCCACCTCCCTTCTGTCCACTTGGTCTGGGGGAGTGAGTCCAGAGAAGGCCCCCATGGGAGATAGAAGCAGGAGAAATAGTATCTGATTCATGAAGCCAGGTTTCAGTAATGGCAAGTAGGTTAAAGGAATTTGTGATAAAGAGGTCGTAAAGGGCGGTGAGTTTGTTGCAGACAGAACGTGCATTCCAAAGGGCACAGGAAAAGGGGAGGCTGGTTTTGGAAAGAAGAATAGAGACCAAGTTCTGTGGGTTGCGGCTCCTGCCAGAGGGTGTAGAGGGATGGGAGCCTTGGGCAAAGACAGATGATGGTGGCCCAGGGTTTGGGGATATGTCACCAGAGATTAGGAGAAGCAGGAGGGTGAGGGAGGTAATGTGGGAATGTGATTTATGTGAAGGGGCATGTCTCAGAATACTGGAGGTTTTATCAGTATATGGATGTAGAATGAGCAAGAGTTGGTAGGAGCAGTAGTAGGGAGAGGACAGAAGGCAGGGTGATATGTATAAGCAGACGGGTGGAGAGGGGGGGTGAAGGTAAGAGAGTTTGAGGAGAGAGGACAGGAGTGCCAGAAGCAGTGGTAGAGAGTGCATGTATGAATTGCAATGAATTTTCTGGCATCTGGAGTACAAAATGTATTATCTGGCAAATAGTTAAACAGATATACAGTGTATCACTGACAGGATATGATTCATATGATGAAATGACAGATATGATCTGAGGTGGGAGGGGAGGGCTGGCTGCATAGCACTACAATGTTTACACAGGTGATCACATGTGCTTGAGCCACTCCAGTATGCTTATTTAGTTTTTTTTATGATCTGTGATATGATGGCTCAATCACACACATTCAATGGCAATGCAGAAATAAACGTCCACCACTTTGCCTTTCATAAACACATGGTGGTTCATTCAAGTGTATCTGTAGTTATGTGAAGAGGCAAGGTAGGTGGCTAATATCATCTTCATTGCATGCAGAATTAGCTCATCATTGGTAGAATTACTAAATATGGATAACAAACAGAAAAACACTCTTGTGCATAAGTATAATAGCCTGGCACAGATATGAGTGGAAGTCCACTTCGCGGATGATATTGCTTCAAGCTGCTCTCTAGGACTGGGGATGTCCTTATTGTCACCAGAATTTGGAAAGAAAGAGGGCGCATCAGCCCACATCCCTCTATCATGAGATAATCAGTGCGCTTAGGCTAACCACCTATCCGTAGCTCAAAAAGTCCTGGAATGGATAGTCTCCAGACCGTAGGGGAACCACGCTAGGGCCCCTGCTGGCTGTTCCATTTCAAAGGATTCTACTTCTTCCTCAGAGCCTCACCAAATATGCCTGTGTTTGATTTGCAGGTAGTTAGGCTGAATGGGTCAAAATATTTGGGAGTCACAAGATATTGAATCCAAACTCTAATGAAGTCAATAGAAAAAATATCTACTATTTTCAGAACTCTGTAGGTTAACCACATCAGCAACTGATGCAACAGAATAGCATAGGAAGCCCACATCACCTCTAAGGAAGATTTAAGAATAGGTTAAAAATATGTACAGCGGTGGACAGGAGCTATTTTATGCAGCATTGAGGGAAACGTAGGAAAGATACAATCCCTTTAATGTACAGCTTTCTGGGGTCCTGTAATGCTGTACATGCTATTGCAAAATCTCTAAGTATCATTTCTGGGACTCACAACAGTGACAGTGGCAGAACATACATTGCTCTATATGACAACATTTTTTTAAAGACCTTAGTTTGTACACAATCAGCACCATCCCAAACATTTTTAAAGACATGCTAATCAAATTAAAAAGCTTTTCACCTGTTGTATGAGCCTCAGCTGGTGTCAGTTTAACAAACTGAATTAGCTGTGTGTTGGTCTGTTCCTCACCAAAAACGTTTCAACATTGTCAGTGAGCACAAAAGTTGTTTTCTTAGTAGTTGTAAGAAGGTTGGCAAGCTTAAAGCAGTAACAGTCTTCACAGTAGGTAGACTGTTTTAGAACTTCAGACATCTAGAACTTTAGCCCTCTTGGCTAGCTAGCAGGTTAAAAAGTAGCAAGTAAGTAAAGTAAAGTAAAGTAAGGCGTGGGAAAGCACAGAAAGCTGTCTTTGTTTGCTTTGATTAATTATGTACGTGTTTGATTTGCTGGCAATTTGGCTGAATAGACCAGACATTATTAAAAACCTGAATCTGTATCATAATACCATTGGAGTCCATGATGACAGAATTCAGGAGAGCTGTTCAGGAGTCTGGAACTCTGCCACAGCCCTGTCAGGGGCTTCTATGGGGTCTGAACAATCTCAAGGATCACAGCAATACCCCCTGTCCATCTGCCATGTTGGTGGCGCCCATACTGGAACTTTCACTACTTTTATAACCTTTCTAACCTCAAGGGAGCCCTTTAGAGGAGACAAATATCTATGACTGGCCATCTGGTTGTTCTGATCAATTAATGGTTTTTGTGTGAATGAAGCAGCCAGTCAAATGCTTTGTTTATTTCTGAAGGCCCACCCCTAGGGTTATGTGTGTATAATGCAGCCCAATGACTCTGTTATGGTTTCAGCCAAAATGGCAGCTAGAGGAGGGGATTGCTGTCAATCTTTCTGATTGCAGTCGTTCCCTTAGCAGGACTCCACTGCCACCATGATTTTATACAAAGCGCTTTTTTTACTTCACAAATGTAAGTGTTCTACTTTTTAATAAATTTCTATTGCATACGGAATTATGCTATGTGGCCCCTTTTTTATTTCCTATGGGCCATCTTCTCCTGATGTGTAACCACCCATATGGAGACGATCCTTCCATGAAGGCTTTAGAGACTTAGGACTCCAATTACTGAGGACTCCCAAGGTTCCACCCCTATTGCCGACTGACAATACAAGCTGGTTTGACTCATAGAATGTACGTTCTTTTGAATTAAAATTCTCTGGTAAGCCTGCACTTATCCTGGTGGTGGTATCATCACACTGGTGTTCTTACTTTCCATCTACCATATCGGTTTTATGCACGGTGATCAAGACCATCTCACTTCAATATGGACTGGTATTAATCACTGCACACTGTGGATCTTTGAAGATTACTACTGACTTTATTTCTTAATTTAATTCAATTCATTTTATCTGTTTCTTTTCACACAATTTTTTATCACATGTGTCATTTATATATATGTGTATAAATTTATTATGTTATTTATGTTTACAACATAACCACGGTCACTTAATTTGGCACTTTAGCCCTACACTTGATGCACTTGTTCCCTTAGCAGTAGCATTATACATTAGTAAGGGGTCCCTGGATTCCTTGGGTGATGATGATTAAGAGTGGGAAAAAAATGAAGTTTAACCTTTTCATGCCAGAGGCTGATGGAGAGGATTAACCCTTCATCACTGTCTGGTAAAGTTAGTTAAAAAATAAGATTTTCATGAAATAAATACCACTAGGGGAATTTCATTCTATACATATCACTGTTGGGGTTTATTCAGATGTGAACAAACATACAGTCCCCCTTCTTATACCACACCAGGCTATATAACTTTCAACACTGGGGGTACCTTGTAAGTTAGAAGAGATTCAAAATAAATTATTACATTTTCCAGCAAAAACAGACATGGAGCAGGTGCTCAAAAATTAAAAAGTATTGCAACAGCCTATAATGCAAGCAGGAGTTGACAGAGTGGAGGTATCTGTCAGGAGACAAGTCAGGGAGTGGTGGGCATAGGACAGAGGGTGGTGGAGACAGAGAAGAACATTGGACTGGAGATCTCTAAAGTACATATAGAAGGAGGGCAGGAGGTGCTAAAAGGTTAGGTGGAGAGAGGGCAGAAAGATTCTCAAGAGCTTGTGGCAGCGACAGGAGGGGACAGGATAACAGGGAGTGTCAATGTTCCAATGTCCATTGATGATAAAATCCAGATGAAGTAAAGAGTTAGGGAAGGGTAATAGGATGGCAGAGGCATGTGTACTTCTTGTACAGTAATGCCGCGTACACATGATTGGAAATTTGGCCAGCAAAAGACCGATGAGAGCTTTTGGTTGGAAATTCCCGCCAGCAAAAGATTGAGAGCAGGTTCTCAATTTTTCGGTCAGAAAAAGTTCCTATCCGAAAATGCGATCGGCTTTACAAATTCCGACACGCAAAATTCCTACGCATGCTCAGAAACAATTCGACGCATGCTCAGAAGCATTAAACTTCATTTTCTCATAGTGTTGTATGTCACCATGTTCTTAACGGTCGAAATTTTAGACAACTTTTGTGTGACTGTGTGTATGCAAAGCAGGCTTGAGCGGATCTCCGTCAGAAAAAAACATCCAAATTCTTTCCGACGGAAAATCCGCTCGTGTGTACACGGCATAAGAGATATAAGCAGATATCAGAAACTGGTTTCACAAAAAGTGAAAAACTGGTATGCTTTATTTTTGCTCCTACTCCAAAGAAGAAGCAGTTCAGTGCAGAAAAGTACATTGAGAAGAGTGGCTGATTTAAATGTCTGTGGGCTATGGTCACCACTGAGTAACAAAGAAGAAAAGAGAAAAGGGTGCAGGAGAGACCCATAGTGCACTACGTTAAAAAAAAAAATGTTTAAACTTATATAAAGGTTAGCTGACTCATTGTAAACTGTGTACGTATATTGGCTGATATCTAATATAAGCAGTTTTCAATCATGAAGCAAAGTGATAGCATTGAACCACTAAGAGCTCTCTTTAGTCAGTAAATTACAAAAATACTGTATATATTTGATACAATAGAACCAAAATATGATAGCATAAGCATATAAAATATGAAAGCCATATGACAAAATAATTCAAAATGCTTTATATGCTCACAGAAAATTCACTGTAGATTTCCGTTTAAAGGGAAACTACCAGGAGAAAACATGGTAGCTGTCATAGCCCACCTATTAAAATGCTATCTGCTTGGTGATCAAGCTTTCAGTCATTTTTTATACCTGACATAGAACAAACTATGCATATAATCATTTCTGACTTTCCTCATCTGTACTTGCTATGCATTAGTGACTCCGGTAGGTTGAAACCAAAAGGGTTAACAGAACAGATCTTGCTGTTATACTCATCCTATCTTGAATTAAGTCTATTCGACCACGAGATGGTGCTGATCTTTCATGTTGACTCACACCTAGTGTCATTTGCCCCACAACCTGTGAGCCCAACATGTCAAGGCTCTGTCTCCTGGACTTACAGAAGAATGCTGCAAAGGGTAGTCACATGACCAGACATATATATATATATATATATATATATATATATATATATATATATATATATATATATATATATATATATATAGTATATACAGCTAAAAAAAAATAAAAGGATGGGTCCAAGGGGATTGTGAAGCTGAAAATGTGCACATGGGGGATGAGGGATACTGGATTTCGACTTTAGGGCTGTGCTTTGTTGAGTTTCTATGCTACAAAATCCTCACCTAGTGTTTGCAATGATTAATAAATTGTATTTTACTGCAATCTTGTTAGCTTTTGTATCTAGAAGTGTTCCTGAATTGGAACCATATTACTTTTCTGGCATAACAACCTGAATAACTCTTTACAAGGACATCTTAGTGTGGTATTTATTGCTTATGATGTTATAATACTTGAATGGGTATTTTCCTTGACCTTCATCCTTATTTGTTAAAAATATCTTATTCTTAAAGTAAATGTCTACTTTTCCTATACTAGGTAAATTAAATGGTTCACTATAAATAAATGACCATTAACAATCAGTGCTTAAGCTGGCCATAAACTTTTCTTAAAGAGTTTTTTTAAAGAGTTTAAACTAAAAAAAAAAGAGCACTGAATTCAAAATCCTTTATAAACATAAAACATTGCATACTTACCAGCTTTTAAAATAAAGCTTATTAATGTCCCCAGAAATAAACCCAGCAGCAATCATTGAGTGCAGACTGGAACATTGCATTCTGACAGTGGCACCTGCCTCTGTCAGACTACACTGATCAGCGGCTGCAGCAGTTTGATGGAAAATATTCCAGCATGTCTCTTCAACAGAAGTCAGTTAAACTATTGAATTCTGATTCATTTTGATCAGTGTAGAGCCAGCTGTGACTCCCATGGGTCTAGTGATTGGTCACTTGAGGGAGAGAAAGCTAGAGTGTCCCATACTCCCCCATACCTGGGTGTACAACAACGCATGTGGACACAGCTGCTTATATTCTCCAAATAAAGTGCAAACACAGTGCTGACAGGGGAATCCCTCCTGCTGAGCAAATGTTTGCTCCCGGAGGGGGTGGGAGGGGAAAGCGGTCACTGCCAAAAGAAGGCAGTGATTATTGCTACAGGCTATAGCAGCCACTAGCGATAATCTCATGTGAAGCCGGCTGGTTGGTTTTGCTCAAGTTGATTATTCGATCAACCTGGTACATTCAGCCTGCCCACACATGGTTCGAATCAACAGGAACCGGTCAAGATTGGAACTGTGTTTGGGTGTCCTTACAATATTCATTCAACTCTAACCAAAAGCTAAGCAACAACAGATGTTGGCTTTCAAATGCTCACCCACTAACATTAAAAACAGGTACAGTAAAATAGTGATATAGCAGATAATGTATATAGTATATGCATCCCCGCTTCGTGATAATGTTGTCCTTTTATATATAGTATATATATATATTTTTTTTTTGTAAACACATTCTTTTGGCAATAGCATCTTTAAACAGTTTTGCAGTCTTGAAAGAAAAAAAAAAGATCAGAATTTCTGCTTTTAAAAGGCTTATTTGATTTTTGAAACTTTATTTTAAACCCTAGTTCCTTAATTATCAGCAATACATTTCTAATTTCAGTATTCAGCAATAAACAATTCATTTTGCTATACTGACACTAACTTTTTTCTCTAACAAGAGAAAAAAAAGTTAAATCTTTCTTTAATGTCTTTTCATGATTCTTTGAATACATTTACATGCATAATTACAAATGGGTCACTCTGGTGAGTGCCTTACACATCACACCTATTAGCTGCTGTTCATTATGCAAACTAATTCATTTTGTTATAATCTGGCTGTTTGTATTTTAAAGAGTGGGAACAAATGCAAAGAGGTCATAGACACCTCCTAGATCTGGGAAAATACAAATTATAGATTCTTCTTTCAGGAAATTGTTAGTTCATAAAAAAGCAGAATGCATTTTGTGGAAATATACCACAGTTCCTACACCCAACATTATAAAACATATTTGAACTGTTTTTTTTTAACTGCCCAATCTGAGTTCCTATATACACTTAACCTTTGTTGTGCTTTTATCATAAAAAAGGGGAAGTATTTGTTAAAGTGGAGCTCCAGCCAAAGTGGAAGCTCTGCTTATATGCCTCCACCCCCCCCCCAGTGCCACATTTGGTGGCATGCTTTGGCGGGAGTGGGTACATTGTTTTTGACAGGTACCCACCCTCACTTCCGGGAGACCTTGCCGCAGCGAGATCACCCGATAGTTCGTCCCCCCTCCTCCTTTCCCCACCATCGGGCCATTCAGAAAGTGCAGCGCGCTTTGCGCATGCACAGTAGGGAACCGATTGTGAAGCTGCTTGTAAAAATCAGCTGGGGTGCCAACATCGCTGGATCCCTGGACAGGTAAGTTTCCTAACATTAAAAGTCAGCAGCTACAGTTTTTTTAGCTGCTGACTTTTATTTTTTTATGAAGGAGGCTGGGCCTCCTCTTTAAGTACAGTTTTTGTTGTTATTGCTGAGGAGAGTGTCTGGTAGGAAAGGGAGAAACAAAATGTTGAATGAATGACAGCAACTTATCCACAGTAAGGATTCTTTTTTTGGGCTCCTTAGGTACAATATGACATGGCAAAACTTCAGTTTGGGCATATGATATACAGGAGAACTATTAGTAGAGTTTTTGTTTTTGGTCTCAGATGTGGGAACTTGCCAGCCAGAGACACATGGATTTTGACCTGATTATTTTACTTTACTTTCCCTCTCCTGAAATGTTATGCTAGGTTGAAGGGGCACCTGAATGTTAAATATCAGAGTCACTTTTATGGCTGTCTCTTTTCCTTTATGACGTGGCTGACATTTTATTTTAAGTGTCTCCCAGTACAGTAAGGTCCATAAACCAAAACATATGTTGCAATAAAATTATTAAAATAATTTAAACTGTACTACTTGACATGATGTGCATGGAAGCTTGAGTGTCTTGGTGACTTAAACACTATACTTGCTGCACAATGATCACTGCCAGTGCCCAAAAAAAATGATTGTCTCTTTGTTTAAAAGCCAAATAAAAATACACATGTAAATAATGCATACATTTTTTGTGCTAGCACAACCTTGGAAAAAGAGATTATAGAAATAATTGATTATTTGTAGTTTACAACACAAGAACACTACAAAAATATTTTCTGTATTACATGCACTGTAAAATCAATATAGTAATTTACTGACACACACATATCTACCAAGCTATGTATAAGTACTAACAAACTAGAAAAATATGATCTGTCAGTTTTGTTGAGGATGATGATGATAATTGACTGAGCCCTATGTGCAGTGTTGTGGTGTAGCAGACCTGAAAAAGCTATGGACAAGCACTGTGATGTACATTATGCACATGAAAGAGCATAATGAAAATAGAAACCTCTGCTCTACAATGCCTTTATATAGGGGATTTGCTAAATTACCTAATCCCCTTTTATATGTGCAGATAAGGCTTTTTGAAATGTGGAGATAACCTATAGCACAGTTTTATGTATTTTAGCACAACTCAGAAGCACAGAGGAAACAACCTTTTAAAATACTACATCTTTTTTTTGTATTTTACTGATGCTTCACGAGTTTCCTTTTGCAATGCTGTTAAAGGAGTTGTAAAGTCAGAAGGTTTTTATCTGAATGCATTCTATGTTTTCAGATAAAAAACCAGCCCCTCTCAGCCCCCTTAATACTTAGCTGATCCCCATCTCTGTCCTGCGATGTCCACGAGTCCCTCGGCCATCAAGGGTTGGCTGAGGCACAGCAGTGGCGCCATTGGCTTCCGTGGCTGTCAAAGTCAGTTAGCCAATCAGAGAGAGGGGACGGGGGCTGAACTGCTGCTTGCTGTGGGGGTACGTAACATGAGGGAGGGGCCAGTAGCAGCTGAGAGGGACCTAAGAAGAAGAGGATCCAGGCTGCCCTGTGCAAATCCACTGCACAGAGAAGGTAAGTATAACATGTTTGATATTAAAAAAAAAAAGAGTTTACAATTACTTTAACCACTTGCTGACCAGCTCACTCACATTTACGTCTGCAAGTTAGCTCGTTCCCTGCATATCCACGTATGGGTACATCGGCTCCTTTAAGAGCCATAGCAGGTGCACGCACGCACACTGAACGGAGGGGGGCCCGATGCGCATGGCTGGTGGCCATGATGTCTGCCGGCCACCCGTGATCACGGGCAGGAGAGCCAGAACAGGGATTTGTGTGTGTAAACACACAAATCCCCATTCTGACAAGGGAATTGAGACAGATCTGCTGTTCCTAGTAATTAGGAACAGCGATATAAATCCTCCTCCAGTCAATCCCATCCCCCCACAGTTAGAAACACTCATGAGGGGACACATTTATCTTCTCGATCACCCGCTAATGTTAACCCCTTCCCTACCAATGACATTTACACAGTAATCATTTTTATAGCACTGATCACTGTATAAATGTCAATGGTCCCAAAAATGTGTCAAAAGTGTCTGATCTGTCCGCCACAATGTCGCAGTCCCGCTAAAAATTGCTGATCGTCGCCATTACTAGTAAATATATGCCTGTTTTTGTAGATGCTATAACTTTTATGTTACCCAATCAATATATACTTATTGCGATTTTTTTTTTACAAAGAATATGAAGAAAAATATATATCGGCCTAATCTGATGAAGAAATTTGTTTTTAAAAATCATTTTTTTGGGATATTTATTATAGCAAAAAGTAAAAAATATTGTTTTTTTTCAAAATTGTTGCTCTTTTTTCTTGTTTAAAATGCAAAAAATAAAAATTGAAGAGGTGATTAAATACCACCAAAAGAAATCTCTACTAGAAAAATGGAAATGGAGTGAGAGGGAACTGGTTGCTGAAATAGTGCCAAACCAGAAGATTTGTGGGTGACGAAGGAATGTTAGTGAGGTCCATCTGAATGATCCTGTAATGATGTAATAACAGAGGCTGCGACCTCATCTTCATCTCCATTTTCACTGTCATTATGTATCACTGGAGGCTGCGTCCTCGACACACCTTGATACCTTTTCTTCTTATTGTCAATGTAAGCATTTACAGTGCCCTCTCGGGTGGTTGAATAAAGATTATATTTGAAAAAAAAAAAAAAAGAAATCTCTACTTGTGGGAAAAAAGGACATCAATTTTATTTGGGTACAGCGATGCATGACCGCGCAATTGTCAATTAAAGCGACGCAGTGCAGTATCGCAAAAAATAGCCTGGCCATTAAAGTGTTTGTTAACCCCCCAAAAAAAGGATCCTACTCCTTTAACCTCCCTGAAGGTTTTCCCGAGTGTGGCTCTGGGTTAAATTTCAGCACCATTAGTGGTAACCCCTAGTTACACTCAGGATTACATTGCAGGATCCTGGTGCGGTGTTACTTACCTTGTTCCCAGGATCCTGCGATGTCCCCCGCTGTGTCTGCGGGTTCTGTCTCTTCCGAAGCCTCTCTGTGCCAGGCTCTTTTCCCTGCGAGTGTCGTGACGCACGGGGGCGGAGCCTGGCGGCAAATTAAAAAAAGTAAAAATCATAACACATACAGTACACTGTAATCTTACAGATTACAGTACTGTATGAAATTATTTCACATCCCTTTTGTCCCCAGTGCTTTGTCTAATGCCCTGCATGCAGTTGTTATTATATATACCGTATTTATCGGCGTATAACACGCACTTTTTTCCCCTTAAAATCAGGGGAAAATCGCGGGTGCGTGTTATACGCCGATCCCCTGCGATCCGAGCTGTCAGAATTTAAAAATCGCTGACCGCGATTTGAAAATGGCGCTGCCGGCGCCGAAATACGCAGTGCCGGTCCTCGGCTCTTCTCGGCGGCTTTCGGTTTCACTCGAGCGCCGCCCGAACCTAGCCGAGTATACTCGGCTAGTTTCGGATAGCTCCGCTCACCGTCCGAGTGAAACCGAAAGTAAACGAGAGCCGCCGAGAAGAGCCGAGGAGCGGCTCTGTGTATTTCGGCGCCGGCGGCGCCATTTTCAAATCGCGGTCAGCGATTTTGAAGCTCACAGGCTTCAGCAAGGCTGGACTGGGGCAAGGCTGGACTGGGGCAAGGCTGGACTGGGGCAAGGCTGGACTGGACACTGGGGAAGGCTGCACTGACATGGCTGCACTAGCAAGGCTGCACTAGCAAGGCTGCACTGACATGGCTGCACTGACATGGCTGCACTAGCAAGGCTGCACTGACATGGCTGCACTGGCAAGGCTGCACTGACATGGCTGCACTGGCAAGGCTGCACTGACATGGCTGCACTGACATGGCTGCACTGACAAGGCTGCACTGGCAAGGCTGCACTGACATGGCTGCACTGACATGGCTGCACTGACATGGCTGCACTGACAAGGCTGCACTGACAAGGCTGGACTGGGGCAAGGCTGCACCGAGAAGGCTGCACTGACAAGGCTGCACTGACAAGGCTGCACTGAGAAGGCTGCAATGATGGGCATTTAAATGTAAGTTTTTTTCCCTTCAACTTCCCTCCTAAAAGTTTTTTTTCCTTAAAATTCCCTCCTAAATTGAGGTGCGTGTTATACGCCGGTGCGTGTTATACGCCGATAAATACGGTACTGTTCTTTCTGCCTGGAAACTTGAGATTGTCCATAGCAACCAAAAAGTGTCCCTTTACATCAAAAGTGGCTTTTGACCAGCTAGAAAACAGCGATAGTAAATTAGAACACTTGCAGAATTGAGCGATAGTGAATTGTGAGGAAATGTATTTTATTTATTATTATTATTATTATTATTATTATAATTGTAATTATTTATATTTATTTCTTATATTATAATTTATGTTTTTGTGTTTCAAACTTCATCATACCCGGGATATCTACTAGACTCTTAGTGGACAGATTTAGGTGTGTTATTGTTAAGAATTACAGGTCTACAATATAAAACGCCAAATTTCCATGTGAAATAATCATACCGCCAGGGAGGTTAAAGCATGTTATATGACACAGTGCTTGTCCTCCATTATTTGGCCCCCTGTAACACCTAAAAAACCTGGATGATCCTGCCAGTTTCTCCCCACCCCTCTGTAAACTGACCACAGTGTATGATTCCTGCTGAGCCCTGACACTGTGGTCTGTTCACGTGCCTCTGCCATCAGCAGCCTGCTATCTGCTCTCCTCTCTGCTACTGTGTCCTCTTACCCCCTACCCTCTCTGTCTGTGTGTGAGCCGCCCCTCCCCCTCCTGCTGCTCTCATAACACTAACCTGTATACATCATCAGCACTGCCTCCTATTACAGTGCCCGGACTGTGAATGATATAAATATAAATGCTGTAAGTACCTCATTTAAGAGTCGAGATTGTGATCACATGACCAGCCAGCTCTCTCCTCTTCTCCTGTTCCCCTCCTCCTCCCTTCCAAACTGACATCAGCAGGGGAATCTCAGCCCCACCTGCTGCATCTCTCAGAGGTGGAAAGGAGAAAGCAGGCTGGTCATGTGATCACAATCTTGGCAGTGAAATTAACATTTTTTTTTATAAATCACACACAGAGGGGGATACTACAATAGGAGACAGCACTGATGGTGTATACAGGTTAGAGAGGCTTAACAACCACTTTAAGGGGGAAAATCTTCTGGGGCTGAAGTGGTTAAACACTGCTTCAACACCAACTTCTTCTCTGTAGTCTAAATCCGAAAAGTGTCAGTCTTTAATGCAATTTAATCAGCTAATCGTTTCATAAAAACTGCTGCAAAATAGACTCTCCTTGGCCGACAAATAATAATATAGCGCTCATATACTTTTATTTGCTTTATTTTACTAGCATTTTAAAAGCATGACATGCTTCTAAATTCCTGAAAAATTCTACATGTGCACTAATCTTGCTTCTGTGCAACCTAATTTGACTAATATACCAAAAACAGGCTGTCCCCATGATCAATTCAACAATAGATTAAGAGTATATGATACTGATTGAATCCTTCAATAATTCCTCTGCTGGCAGTTTAGGCACATTTGCTGCCCAAGCCTAGATATTCATCTGGACAAACTGAACTGGTAAAGAGATCCTGAATCTTTTATTAGCATTCTCCATCCAGCTATTAGTGTGGATTAAGATATAGCCACTGTTAAGTATTGTATTCAGGTAGCTGCAACAGGTGTTTGCAATCTCCATTCAGCTGCTTTTTAACCTGGCTGACAGGGCCACCGATGTCTTGAATTTCGGTCCGTTCAGCAGGAACTGAATTAGTCAAGATATGAGCTGCATACGGCTTGCTTTAGGACTGCTAAATGTTCTATTTGTGCATGTAACTACAGAAAGCATGTTCTCTATTATGTCTATAACAGCGGAAACCATGTTATCTCCCTTTACTTGTTGGAATGATCTTATAAATGGGAGATGGGCGGAGCCTAGCTGAGCAGACATGCATTGTTAGAGCTCCGCACCGCTGAGGAGAGAAGAGAAGGACAAAGCGGAGCCTGCAGGCTCAAAAGGTATCCATCTGAACCTTTTTGCCCCAGGGAACAAACTGTGAAAGTTTGGGCAGGAAATATGGTACTGGGGGGAAACCGTGGCAGAAATAAAAATCACCTCACAAAGAGCTCACAGGCACTCACTGCAACTAAAGCAGCTCCAGTCACCTCACAATATACAGCATCAGGGAGCTCTCACAGGCAGAAAATATCACAGCAAGACTCTCCATTTGAGTCAGATACAGAACAAATCCTCTCACAAACTTCTCCACAAGCCTCCTCAGCATCCCCAGTAATATTATTACAATTTGAAAAGATGCTTCATAAGGCTTTAAAACAAACCTCAGACCAAATAACAAAAAGCCTAACCAAAGAAATAAGAGAGCTGGGAAACCGCACCGCAGCCTTAGAAATAAAAATGGATGAAATTGAAATTACAACCCAAGTAAATATAACAGAATTGGAACAATTAAAAGAAGATAATTTAATACTTCAAACTAAGCTCGAAGATTACGAAAATAGAGCCAGACGTTCAAACTTGCGCATAAGGGGAATACCTGAAACTGTGACAGACCTGCAATCTACTATTACTGCTCTATTACAAGAACTAAAGCCAGATATCCCTATTGAACGTTTAGATCTGGACAGAGTACACAGAGCCCTCACAGCCAAAAAGAAAGATGGAACCCCACGTGATATAATCACAAAATTTCATTATTACAGAATGAAAGAACAAATACTAATTGCTGCAAGAGAAAAAAAGGAACTTCATTTTCAAGGACACAATTATCAAATTTTTGCTGACCTATCCCAACTTACTATTACTAAAAGACGATCCATGAAACCCCAACTAATGGAACTGCAACGCCACAACATTATGTATCAATGGGGCTTCCCCTTTTCAGTCAGATTTTTTTTTTTTTTATTTTTTTTTTTTTTAGTTTTAAAATTGTTTATTGAGGCAAAAGGTTAAACATCAACAATATTTTTCCCACACAGGGGAAAAGGGCAGATATAAGGTTTTGAACATATAGATACATATATAAGTGGATTTCACTTGAAAGTCTCTGCACAGTAATATTTGACATCCGGAATTTCCATGTAGAACTAATAAAATAAAAAATTCTTCATGTTCCAATTGAGTATTCATAACAAAAATCCAGCTGCCCCGGTGACCAGACACCCCGAAACGGGATCATGCTGTGTCTAGGTCCCCCGGGCTCCAGTTCTTTGCCAAAAGGTAATTTCCCAACGGTTCATGAAAAATGATACAATGCCAAACATTTAAGTTCTTGAAAATAAAATTACAGTTTAAGATTCGAGATCACAGCGTTAGTGTCTTATTCTGAAATATTTTTTTTTTTTTTTTTTTCGACAAACTTATAAAATCTTGTATGAAAGATAACATCTTTAAAGTAATAACCTAATAGATCATAATAGACATATGTATAATCCTGTATCTTCAATTTCACCTCCCACCATTCTGACTCAGTGGGAGAGGGAGCATCAAGAGAAGTTTTATTTTACTTAATAAAATAATAAAAAGTAAAGGGAAAGGAGAGAAAAGAGAGAAATATTAAGAAAGAGGGAGAGAGAGGTATGAGAGGATTGGGTGAGGAGGGTTTGCCAGATCCTTCGAGGGGAGCCGTGTTGGATTGTCAGGTAGCCGGGCAGGGAAACTTAGTTGGCAGAATGAGTAGCTGGTTTAGGGATTAGAGAGTCACTCCCATATGGCGAGCCCATGGATCCCATATACGTTTGAATTTCTCAGTCTTGTCAAGAATGATGTTAGAAATTTTCTCCTGGTACATGATCCAGGAGATTTTCTGTTTGGCTACATGAAATGAAACTTTAGGAAGTTTCCATGCCCGGGCTATTGTAATTTTGGCTGCTATAAGAATGTAGTGGATTAGGATTCGGTCATATTTTGAAATTTTGGGAATTTTTTGGTTTAATAGGGCTATAGTTGGAGTTTGTGGGATCGCTAAGTCAGTGACTTTGCGAATTAAGTTGAAAATTTTGTTCCAGTATCCTCTGATACGTGGGCATTCCCAAAAAATATGTAAGAGGGTGCCTAAGTGTCCGCATTCCCTAAAACATGTAGGGGAGGAGTTTGGATAGAACTTAGCTAGCCTAGTTGGGACTAGGTACCATCGCGTTATGATTTTGAGATCTGCTTCGACAAGAGAGACATTTATGATACCCTTGAAAGCAGACGCTACATTGGAGTGCCATGTGTCAAGATCCCATTCGAATCCGACATCACGTTCCCAGGTTATCATGTAGTCAGCTTTCTCTTGGGGTTCTGCTAGAGCTGAGTATATGAGCGAAATTCCCCCTTTCATGTCCATGGCTGAGGAGCACCACTGTTCATAGGGGGTGGTGTGAAGTGGAAGCGGTTCTTGGGATAGGGTGGAGAGTAGGAAATGTCTCAGTTGGTGCAAGCGAAATTTTTCGGATTGGGGCATTTTGAGTTTCGAGGTGCATTGTGTTGACGTGAGGGGGCCCCCAGAGTTACAGAAATGACCTATTCTGTACATTCCCTTATCAAGCCACCATTGGAACGCTCTTGTGTTTGTACCTGGAGGGAAGAGGGGATTATTAAAAATATGTGCTAAGGGTTTCCATGCAGATATTAGATTGTGTAGTTTGTGCATGGTGTCACATAATGTGAATGAATGTGAGAGGGAGGGGGAGAGGATCGGCGGTCTAGTTTTATGGGGGCGCCATAAAAGATAGTCTATAGTGAATTTGGGTATAGCTTGTCTTTCCATCTCTATCCATTCAGGTTTGGGGCCTCTATAGTAAATGGCTGAAAACTGACTAAGGTGTGCTGCCTGGTAGTACCACCAGAGATTAGGGAGTCCAAGACCACCTTTTTTCCTTGATCTAAAAAGAGTTTTTTTAGGGAGCCTGTGATTTGATTTATTCCAAATGAATTGGATGATCGAGGATTGTAGTTTTGAGATGTGGGATTTGGGGACAGGGATGGGGAGGGAGCGGAACAAATATAAAATTCGCGGTAGTAGTGTCATTTTGACTGCATTTAGTCTTCCTAGCCAAGATAATTTGTGTAGTGACCATTGAACAAGATCAGAGTTAAGTTTTTTGAACATGGGGGGATAGTTAAAGCGATATAATTGCTCTATTAGGGGGGTTAGCTGAATACCTAAATATGTGATGGAATTTGAGCTCCAAGCAAAAGGGAAATGTTCCTTTAAGCTTTCCACTGTGTGTGATGGAGTGGATATGTTAAGTGCTATGGATTTGGACATATTTACTTGTAAACCCGAGATCCGTCCAAAATTGTTTAAAAGGGAGAGAATATTGGGGGTAGAGACTAGAGGGGAAGTGATGAAGAGCAAGACATCGTCCGCGAATAGGGCGCATTTGTGTGTTGACTGGCCACATTTAACGCCATGTATGTCTGGGTGGTTCCTTATTGCAATAGCTAAATTTTCTATGCCAATGGCGAAGAGTAAGGGTGATAAAGGGCAACCTTGTCTAGTCCCTTTGGTTATGGGGAATGGTTCTGATAAATGGCCTTGGATCTTGATTTGGGCTCTGGGGTGTGAATAGAGAGCTGCTAGGAGATTTAAGAAATGGGAGCCGAAACCCCATCGCTCTAATGTTCCAAAAAGGTATGGCCATGTAATAGAGTCAAAGGCTTTTTGGAGGTCTATAGACAGGAGGTACCCTTCCTGGGGTGGGTTACCATCCCATTTTGATTGAAGTATAGATATTACGTCTATAGCTCTCCTTATCTGGTCCGGGCCCTGCCTCCCTGGTATAAACCCCACTTGGTCCTTATGAACGTATGCTCCTATAAAGGAGCCTAGTCTGTTGGAAAGGATTTTGGTCATTATTTTTAGGTCATTGTTCATGAGGGATATAGGTCTGTAGTTGCTTACCAAGCTTTGATCTTTTCCCGGTTTGGGTATGACTGAGATATAGGCTAGGTTTGTCGCTGGGTCTACGGGAGAGTCTCTGTTAAGGGAATTAAAGAACCGGACCAGATAAGGAGCCAAGGGATTTCCAAATTTTTTATAATACAGTGACGAGAATCCGTCAGGGCCAGGAGCTGAGCCCATTTTAGATTCCTTTATGACTTCCAACACCTCCTCTATAGTAATAGGAGCTTCCATTAGGGAGCGATGAGAATTAGATATTTTGGGGAGGGGGATGCTATCAAAAAATTTGTTGAGTTTCTGGGCCTTCTCTTGACTAGGATAGGAGTATAGCTTGGAGTAAAACGAGTGGAATGTTTCCAGTATTGTCTTGGGGTTTTGTGTTAATGGACCCGAACTGGATTTAATTTTGGGTAGAGCTTGGAATCTATGTCTGGGGGAAAGTTTTGAGGCTAATTGGGGGCCAAATTTATCAGTATTAAGATAGAATCTTCCCCTGACCCAATTGAGGTGTTTTTCTGCACAGGATGTTAGAGCAGTGTTTAAGGCTATCCTAGAGGAATCCATTTTGGCTAAGGACTCGGGTGTGGGTTTTTGTTTGTGCTGCTTACATATGATTTGGAATTCTTTTTGCAATTTTTTAATGTCAATTTGTTTTTCTCTTTTTAGTTTCGCTGCAAGTTGTATAAGGTTACCCCGTACTACTGTTTTGTGAGCTCCCCATAGGGTTCCTGGGGAAATCTCCGGTGTGTCATTAAGGCGGAAGTATTCTAAAATGTCTTTTTCTATCATGGTGCAGTGTACCGGGTTGGATAGGAGGGCTTCATTGAGACGCCATTGAGGTG
Source organism: Lithobates clamitans (assembly GCA_037952925.1). Classification (NCBI taxonomy): domain Eukaryota; kingdom Metazoa; phylum Chordata; class Amphibia; order Anura; family Ranidae; genus Lithobates; species Lithobates clamitans. Next base: position 13,639,351 of record JBBGZY010000081.1, read on the forward strand.
GGCTTCTTGTGTGTAGGAACCCGTTTAGCTTGGTGGAGACCAATGAATGGTCAGACCAGGGTACTTCGCTAATTACTGCCCGAGATGCTAGGTGAATATCAGTGGTGTGTATGAAAATATGGTCTATACGTGCGTATGTTCTGTGAGGGGCTGAGTAGTGAGTATAGTCTTTAGCACTAGGGTTCAACTCTCTCCATACATCAATCAGACCCAAAGAGTGTAGAAGTTGAGCAATACGAAGGCTCTGATTGGGGGGTCTTTTGAGCCTCGAAATGCTTTTTGTTGATTTGTCCAGCATATGGTCAAAAGCAATATTAGAGTCCCCTCCCATGATCACTTTGCCCTCCAAATGTGGGGAGAGCGAATTGAGCATAGAAGAGAAGAAAGAAGCCTGTCCCTTGTTAGGAGCATAGTACGATACTATGGAGAGAGTTGCACCGTTTATCTGGCCTTTCACAAGTATATATCTCCCCTCTTCGTCCTTAATGGTTTTGGTCAGAGAAAATTGTGAGCGTTTGGAGATAAGTACAGCTACTCCTCTTTTTTTGTCATCTGCGTTAGCCAAATAAAAGGTGGGATAGTTACGGTGTAGGAATGATGGATTGAAAGATTTAGGGAAGTGAGTCTCTTGGATAAGTATAACGTCCAATCCTCTGGAATGGTAGCTATGAAAGGCTTTGCGCCTTTTAACTGGGGAGTTTAGTCCCTGAGCATTGTGGGTTGCTATGTTAAGAGATGACTGTGGGATACGTTCGTCAGCCATGGACATTATGTGAGGTATTCGACAGTAAAAAACGGTTTCTTACCCAATCCAGGGTTAGGGCTTCATCTGTCCCTGGACCATAGTCTTGGTTGTGGGTTTTCGGGTATTTTGCTTGTTCAGCTCCCCTCGAAGGTGCCTGGGTGGGAGAGAGAAAGGGTGGGGAAAAGAGCAGGACAGAAAATAGCAGAAAAAAGAAATAGAACCAACTGAAAGAGAAGGAATCCAGTGTGTAAATAGAACAGTGGATCCTTTGAATGCAGGATCAGATACCTGCACTGAGTCCCTAAGATAGGGGGCTCAGTAAAATATGAACGACCCAAAATAGGGTCGTAAGTCTATTGTGACCAAGGGGTAAAATTTCCTCTAGGTTACAATAGGTGGGGTGGCATGTAGAGCCGCTCCGGCCACAGAGCATTTGTTATAAACAATGAGAAGACAAAAAAAGTAAAAATAACTAAGAGAGCTAAAGGAGAACTCTCCCTATAGCAAGAGTTAATAGTAACTGAACATGAGCGACTTAGAGTGTTATTCAAGTACCTTCTCTAAATAAAAGGGGAAAGCTCGCCCTTGTAAACTGAACAGAGAAAAACTAGTGCAATCTGTATATACTATAAACAAGAGAATGACCTGCGTCATATCATGTTGGATAAATCTGTCATGCAAATTAAAACAGTACAGGGTGTGTCGGGAAGGAGGTGGGAAGGGAAGGGAGAGGGGGAAGGGAAGGGGAATGGGAAGGGGGAAGAGGATTGGGGGGGGAGAGACTTAGGGGGAATCGGGATGTTCCCAGATAGGGCTTAGACCTGAGACCTAGAGGGAAGGAATAAAAATTAGTGAGTCTTTGGCAGTCCTCTTAAGGTGAAGGGAAAGTCTGCATTTGGTGCTTCGGAGGATAATGGCAAAAAAAAAAGGTGAAGGGATAGTCTGCATTTGGTGCTTCGGAGGATAATGGCAAAAAAAAAAGGTGAAAGGTAGCCAAAGTGGGTCGGGTCTTGAAAAAGACCATGGGTGTGTAGGAGAAGCTTCTACACATTTCCTGTATGAAGATTTGATCTACGTGCGAAGGTGGTAACAGAGTTCATCTGGGGGGCATGGATTCCCGTTGTTTCTTTGTTTGCTGTTTCACCCATAGTGGGGTAAGGGGGCTGCTTGGGGGTGGCCTTTTGGACGAATTTGGTCGATTTTCCATATTGTGCTGGGGAATATCTTGAGAGATTAGCCCAAGGCGAAGAAGCAGTTGCTCACCCATTTGGAAATTCGAAAAGCCGTATGATTTCTCTTTGTAGTTGAATTGTAGTCGGAAAGGAAATGTCCATCTATACTTAATCATTTTCTGTGTGAGGACTTCCAGGAGTGGTTTAAGTGATCTTCTTTTTTGGATTGTGGTCGGTGAGATATCTGCGAATATCTGGATTTTATTGCCAAACAGGGTGATGTCATCTTTGTAGCGGGATCTTTTCATTACCTCTTCTTTTGTCCCGTAGAAGTGTGTCTTGACTACTATGTCCCTGGGGAGTCCATCTTGGCGGGGGGGTTGAAGCACTCTGTGGGCCCTATCCAATTCGAGCTTGTCATCCGGAATGTCAGGGATGAGTTCTTTGATTAGGGCTTTGATTGTGTTAGGGATATCCATGTTGGCTTCAGGAATACCTCGCACTCTAAAGTTATATCGTCTGCTTCTGTTCTCCAGGTCTTCGATTTTGGCCAGAGCATTCTCGAGTTGATCCTGTAGCGAGTGAATACAGGTGGCATGTTGGTTGGTGCGTGCTGCGGACTCATCGACCGCTTGTTCAATAGCGTCTATTCTTGCCCCTAAGCTCTGGAGATCTGCTTTAATTGATGTGGTGATTTGCATGGCGTTTTGTGCCAGCCCTGTAGCTAGCATGTCTGAGAAGCAGTTAAGCAGTTGTGCCATTTCTGGGGGTTGATTATTGGTGATGGGGGAGGCCTGTGGGGAGTCTGCAATGGTGTCAGGGGAGTTGAGAAGGGGGGAGTAAGGGTTGCCGTTCTGCATTCTGCTGAGGAGCGATTCAGTGGACGCAGGAGACGCTAAGTAGCTTTGTGCCCCCATATTGTTACTCACATGTGCTGTAGTTGGAGTGGATAATGCTGGAGGATACACCGGGCCTTGTGTGATTGCTGTGTCTCCACATGGAGCAGTTGCAGCCGCCATCTTGGAAGGTCCCGGGGGAGCTAGGCCAAAGTTCAGCTGCCTATTAACGTCTTTTTTCTGCTGGGATCCGGACATGTAGGCTGGTGCCCGGATGTAAGAGGGTCTGATAACTGGTCCTCCTGCCGAAAACCGCTAATTATAGCGTCCGTGCTATGCTCTGGAGGGCCGGAGCGGTGCGGAGCTCTCGGTCAGCGTGTCGCTCCGGAAGTCCCGCGCATGCGCACTCCCTTTCAGTCAGATTTAACTACCAAGGTACAATTTACAGAAGCAGATCAGCAGATGAACTACAACAAACCCTTTTAAAATTAAATCTGACAGAACCCACAAGCAGCAACTCTCCCACACGCAGAAGAATGGCATCATCTTCACCTTCAGGCAGCACTCAGAAAATTTCAGAACAAAATGGGAATCATCATTCTCACAAAAGAGGCCGTTATGCCACATCATCCATGGACCAAGAAGATCCAATGGACTGACATCCTAATTCCTGATATCTCTTCATTTATTATACTAAGAGATGGTTCTCTATAAAAAACCTGTATTTATAACTGAATGTAACTGCATTCTGATAGTCACACACTGTGTGGGATCATGTTACATTCCAGTTATATTTCTTATTACTTCTGATTCATATAGCCTTAGAATATATAAGTGAAATAAGGAAATTCTTGTTCAGTTATATATTATAAGGTAATAACAATAGATTTATTACTTTTTAGGACAAATATGTTCAATAATCCAGAAGTAATGGAAGCTTTTTCTTTCTTTTCTTAAAACAAATATATTATTACCTAACTTGTTCCTAGAATTATGTTTTTGTTTATTCTAATCTGAAGCAATACAACCTCAATTTTATGAGTTAACATATCTAAACAGTTACATATGAATAAAATATGTAATTGTTTACTCTAAAAGGGTTAAAATCCCAAAATAATTCAAACCATCTTCATCAATACCAAAGTTAATAACAGTACCTTTCTAACTGAATTATTTAGCCTAGGGCAAGACTAACCATATACAACCACCCTGGAATAAATAATTTCAACAAAAACTATATTCTGCACTCCAATTAATGAAACATCATTTTGATGTCTTTTGACATAGCACTTCTCTCCTGTAAGCGGAAGATCCGTGTACCCCCATTAGCCCTCCTCATTCTCCCAACCATATTATGTGGGAGTGTGACGAAGGCACTTATTACCCTGAGAGAGATATTTACTCTCTTTCACGGGTAAATTGTGATTACTTGCAAAAAATAATTTATACAATGTATCATCTAATCTCATATGTTTTTTGTTTACTCTTTACTCCAGAATTCACTGGTTTCTTTTCTATCTATTCATCTCTTCAGTCCACACAGGTTGATCTGCGCAGTCAGCTCTGCATAACAAAAAGTAAGTCAAAACTATTTGATCTGTTGCCATGGCACCACTGAATATACTTTCCCTGAATGTTCAGGGAATAAATGTCCCTCAAAAAAGGACCAAACCCTTCCGTACTTTCCATAACAAGAAGGCTCACATAGTATGCCTCCAAGAAACACACTTCACCAAAGATTCTACCCCAAAATATATTTCTCCTTTTTATCAACAAATTTACACGGCTTCTGCCTGTACCAAGCAAAGGGGAACTCTAATTGCATTTCACCGATCCACACCATTCACCTTATCATCAGAAATTAAAGACCCAGAAGGTAGATACCTGATACTCATGGGTTATATAATGCATACAGCAATCACGGTGATTTCCTACTACGCTCCTAACAAACAACCTACACCATTCCTCTCACATATATTACAAGTGATTAATACACACAAAATAGGAACAGTGATAATGTGTGGGGATTCGAACCAGGTCCTCCTCCCATTTCTAGATAAATCACCTTTTACACCATCCAAAATAACCTCTAGATTACCTTTTTCTCAACTTCTTTCCAAATACAATCTGGTAGATTCGTGGAGAGAAAGTAACCCAATGAAAAAGAAATTCACTTATTTCTCGCACCCTCATCAAACCTTCACCAGAATAGATCATATTTTTCAGAAATTATTGCATCAGATATAATTCCGATTCCGTGGTCTGACCATAATGCAGTATACACTACTATAGCCTCAGCCATACCAAAAGCGCATGACCCAACGTGGTACTTACCGGACATAATGCTCAAACACCCACTACATCAGATGGCCATTGAACAAGCTTTAAAGGAATACATATCAATTAATAATACAACAAACATCTCCCCAATAACACTGTGGGAAGCTCATAAGCCTGTCTTGCGTGGTACAATACAAAGACAAATGGCACTATTTAAACGGGAACGCAAAAATCTAGCAAAAAAACTAGAACTCAGTTTTAATGCAGCCTACATATCATTTCAAGATAATCCATCTCAGAGTACAAAATCTCATCTGGAAAAATCTAGATTGGAATACGATCTATTTCTCACTGAGTCAGTTGATAAATCCCTCAAACGCTCCAAACACAATTTCTACATGAATACAAACAAACCAGGTACATATTTGGCTCGGGCATTAAATTCAACTAACAAATCTTTCAAACCAATACGTTTGAAATTATCAAAAAATGTTTACACTTGTAATCCAGTTAAAATAGTCCATAAATTTCACTCACATCTCACAACTTTATACAAGACAAACAATGAATTTAATCCTACAGAGGCTGAATCCTTCTTCTCAAAAATAACCTTACCTGAGTTATCTCAGAATCAAAAAAGCAGTTTGGATGAGCCTATAACTATAGATGAAGTTGCTAACGCCATAAAAGACCTAAAACTTAACAAAAGACCAGGCCCAGATGGCTACTCGGCTTTATACTATAAAACATTCTCAGAAATACTCTCTCCCATTCTCACTGAAACTTTTAACAAACTTCTAGATGGACATTCTTTTTGGCAAGAAACACTAATGGCAATTGTTTGTATGATCCCAAAAGCCCTTTCTGATGATACTTCCTGTGTGAATTATCGGCCTATCTCTCTGTTAAACCTCGATATTAAATTATTAGCAAAAATAATAGCAAAATGCCTCAATAGCATTATAGGAAAATTAATACATAGAGATCAAGTAGGCTTCATGCCAAATAGACAGGCAGGCGATAATATACGCAGGGCAGTGTTATTGGCACATATTGCTAAAAAACGGAAAATCCCCTTATGTTTTCTATCTCTCGATATTAAGAGGGCATTTGACACAGTATCCTGGCAATATATGCAATATTCATTACAAAAATGGGGTTTTGGACCCCACTTTTTAACATGGATCAAAGCATTATATAATAAACCCAAAGCCTATATAAAATATGCTGGATACAAATCTGATGCCTTTAACATCGAAAGAGGTACCCGACAGGGTTGCCAATTTTCTCCCTTATTGTTTGCCCTTATACTCGAACCCATGGCCCAATACATCAGAACAAACCAAACTATAACTGGCATTGAAGTAGGAGGTATTACACACAAATTATGTATATTTGCAGACGATATATTACTTTTTCTATCATCACCACAGGTCTCTGGTCCTAACTTAATACCAGCTCTTGATGGATTTGCAGCCCTATCCGGCCTTATGATTAATCCTAAGAAATGCCTAGTGCTTAATATTTCACTCACAAACATGGAATTGATCCCGGCTAGGGCTGCACTCCCATTCACATGGGCAGAAAAATCAATCCCATATCTTGGAATTCATTTAACAGCATCTCATTGTGGCTTATTCTCAACCAATTATTCTCCTGTATTAAGACAGATCACAAATCTAATAAAACAATCGTCGCAACTTCCTTTATCCTGGACAGGGAAGATTAATGCAATCAAAATGACTATTCTACCCAAATTGCTTTATCTATTTAGAGTCCTCCCTATTCCAATTCCTTCCTATTTTTTGAGAATAGTACAAAAAAGAGCAACTTCATTTATATGGGGCTCTTCTAAACCACGTATACCTATACACACACTACATCTTCCCAAAAATAAAGGAGACCTGGGATACCCTAATTTTACTAACTACTACAGAGCAGCACATTTGGCCAGTCTGTCCAAATACCATGCAAAACAGGAAATCCCATTATGGGTATTTATAGAGGCTTCAGAAAATGACCCTCTATTAATATCAAATTTATTATGGCTTGATCCTAAAGACCGCTTTAAAATTCATAATCCCATAACTAAACACTTCTTATCTCTCTGGGATAAACTAAAAACCAAATATCAGTTACAATCTCCACACAATCCTCTCCTTTCTTTTATCAGAAATCCGGCCTTTTATCCGGCATGGATCTACCCAAATTCTTTTAAAGCTTGGACAACATCAGGCATTCAGACACTAAATGACTTCATAGCATCTAAATCATTCCTTTCATTCCCATCGCTTAGAGAAAAATATGATCTACCAAACTCTGAGATCCATTTGCTAAAGGTACAATTTCATCACTTTATAATCAATTATATGGAGTAGCAAATCTTAATAGACCCTCTTACGTTCAGAGGTGGGAGGAGGACCTGGGACGAACTTTAGAAGACACGGACTGGTCTAACATATGGCTCACATCTAAGTCATCTTCACCCAACATCTTAGCACTGGAGACAAATTATAAAGTCCTAACTCGCTGGTACCTTGTACCTGCTAGAGTGGCAAAATATTCACCTAATACCTAAGCTCTTTGTTTTCGAGGATGCCCAGAAATAGGCACATATTTACACATATGGTGGACGTGCCCAGTAATCCAAACCTTCTGGAAGGAAGTCTTCGTGATTGCATCTAAAATATTTTAAAAAATAATACAACCAGATCCATATTTAACTTTACTTAATCTAAAACCGGAATGGTTAACACTCTCTCAATTCAAACTTATGATCCAACTAATAACGGCTGCAAAACAAACAGTGGCCAAGGCATGGAAATCTCCTACATTGGTACTAGCAGAAACAATTCACAGAATGAATAATACAATGTCCCATGCTAAGATGGTAGCCATCGTTCAAAATCAAATTCCAAAATTTGAAAAACTTTGGCATCCTTGGATAAAACAACAGTTCCTGTCAAACTTCAATGACTCTGTCCTGTTGCCATGGTAACAGATTAAATGACTTTGAGAGACACCCATTCTAAGGCTTCAAAGAGAACTAAAAAGAATAATAAACTGACGAGCGGGACAACCTTGTGGACCATACCTCTACCTTTCAACCCTTTTTCTTCTTTCTCTTTCCTTTTCTCCACCTTACGATTAAAGCTCATTATCAGAAATTATTTGACCTATATACACTCTACTTGTAAACAATATGTATAGTAGGTATAAATCATTTAAATATCTACAAAAGTAACTAAGGAAATGATATATACCTTTAATTTAGGTTTACGTGAATCCAATGTTTAATATTTGAAATTTCATGATATTTACCTATATAAACCCTACTGTAAAACAATGAGCTTACTTTATAGATCCTTGTAAACTTACTTTATGTATCTTTATAATATTGTATACTCAGTAAACTTCTTTTGACAAGGAATTATCTTATAAATGTCCTTTGTTTAAAAAAGATGATAAAGTACATAGCATTAAGGGTTTGCTGTGGCAAAGACAGCTATCCAGAAAAAAATAGTTCTACACTGTTCTACAGCAATTTTCATTTAAATCAAAGGTTTTTGTTGCACACATTTGCCATGTGAAAGCCATTTATTCATTGCTATATACTGTATGTCCCAAGATGGGAAGTTAAAGACCATACTTCACAGAGGGGCCTTGATGACACAGTGTCGCTTACAAATATTTGCATTATTATTGGAACAGCACTGGCTAGCTAAAATGAGTGATGATAAATGTTTGTATTTTGCTTTGTAAACTGCCCTATTTATGGGCACTTTAATTAAAAGGAAGAAATAAATAACTATATATTTAATAGAAATTTATTGTATATGTGCTTATATCACTGCCCATTTATACTGTACTGTATATTATAGCAAAAATTTGCATAAACAGGGATTTTTGGTTTGCATATATTTCAACATATGTTCAAGTTGGCCATCTATGTCAAAGTGCCCTACTAAAGATGTGCACGACAAAAACAATAGTTTTGTTCTGTATTCATTTGTTACGTTAATAAATTAGTTTTGTCATATTTGTTATGATGGAATAATTTGTTTTTAGAATTAGTTTCGGATTTGTTTCATATATTCATTGTTCAGAATAAATTCATATTTTCAGAAATTTAATTCTGAAGATTTGGATTTGAAAGGTGCTTTACATTACATTCTGATGGATCCACCCAACCCAAACACAATACGTAGGAATCATCTTTCACTTTTATACTGTACCTTACTGTAACTATTGCAATATATTTCCATTTCATATGTATTGTGTAGTTAATTTTTAATAATTCATGCAATGTCCACTAGAATAAAAACAAATCCACATCAATTTGGATCATTCGTTATGTTGTTAGGTTATTTTGGATGCTTCAAACATTAACAAAAGGCTCAAACAATTGCATCCTCTCATCCAAATGAAACAAATGAATACAAATTAATTAGTTGATTTCTATCAAAAAAAATTTGGATTAATTGAAATTTGTTACTATTGTGATCCAAAGATTCAGATACATCCGAATCTGGAAATTATGTAAATTTCATCCAAATTTAAATTCATAATGAAACAAATTGCACTGTCTAGTCCCTACTCTACTATGCAAAATGTCATATTACTTACTTGGTCAAAGTATGCAAAAAAAATAAGTTATGCGCTGAAAGCAAAAAAAACGTTCTCACAATAAATTGTCCCATACAGTAAAAGTGAATGAAGTAACAACGAAGTGGTGGTTGGAAAATCTGCAGCTGATATCAAACAAACAGCCAGAGAGGGGAACCAGGTGTGGGATGGATCCTGGTGGGGAAGTAGCAAAGGGAAACAAAGATCTGCCAGAATTTTACCACAAACAGCCTGTGGTCACAGTATACATTGATATTTAGTGCCAATAAGGAGCAAAAAGACACAGATAGAGGAGTACTACAGACTCAGGTCCAGTTACTGACCTGCACTACTTCTAAAAAAAGGAGGATATACAGTATACCTGTGCTCAAATCCAATGGCTTACATATACAGTATAAAAAACATACTAAACATGGTACTAAATTGGGTGTGACCCCATGTTAACACTGACATTTTGAATTAAACCTCTGCATGCTTACATATTACTAACAAAGTTTTGCAATAAAAAGGGATTCTTGGATTGCATACATTGCAATACATATTCAAGCTGGGCAACTGCATACAAGTAATCCCTCTCTGGCCAGACCCTACTCTACTGTACTCCACATATCTTGTTCATGCAATGAAGCCCTTCTGCATGGGGTGGGCTCTGCTAGGGGTCTGCTTGCTCAGCAGGGCATCTGTCAGCTGATCCTGGCTGAGCAGGCGGATGGCTGGTCCGTGTCCATCTGCTTATGCAGAACGGACACAGACACTGCCCACTCTCCTCTATGGGCAAGCGGGTGTAAACCAGGAAATGTTTGTAGTGTAGGGGAACAGATCCCCATCTATCTGTTTTTAGTGAATTGGATCAGATTGGATGTCAGTGGGTTGCTCCATAGAGCAGATTGGAGGGTCCGATCAGGTCTGCCTGAAAAATTGACAGTAGGACCCAATCAGTCCACTCATTTGAATGGGGCCTAATGTTTTTCAGCATAATTTGCTTTTTTTAAGCATCAACTAAATATGCCTATTATAAAGTAACCAAGGAAGAACAGTAACATTGCCTTGCTGGAAGGGGAATGAATAATATAGGGAAATAAAAAGGGAATACAATAACAAGAGATGAAACCGTGTTTTTATAGGTACTACATCTACTTACAGTACCAGTCTTCCAGATAACAGAACATTAGACTTGGGTTATACAGTAAGAATGTTGCAACCAAGTAGCCCATGTAACCAGTAATTTGTAACAAGAATTGTTTTTGAATGATAACCAAGTTCATTTGATTTTTGATATCTTTTATTATCTCCAAAAGCGAGGGCAGTTGGTGGATTTCCATACCTTGTAATATAACTTTTAGCCACCAATAGAACATCAAGTACACTTGTTCTAACCAAGGGCTTTTTGATAGCTTTTTTTGTTCTATAAATGTTTTGTTGAGAAAAAAATATGATATGGAGAGACATCCAACACAAAACAGAGGATATACATAGTCCACTTATACAAATCCAGACAGAGAATTGCACATCATATACCCATGAAGAGATCTATAGCTTTAAGTATTGCTCTTTGTTATCTTATTGCTTAATATAGCTTTGATTCCCTCCAGCTTTAAATTCCCATTATATGGAAAGTCAGGTAGTATGACTTCCTATATAGATGGGTGATAGG